>APFE030275005.1:0-90192 GCA_000404065.3 Pinus taeda
GATTCAAAGTTCACAATGGAGAATTAAGAGAATTCATTAACATTTGCCTTCAACTTTATAGTTGAATTTGTCAATTAGAGTCTTCGGACACATGTACCTACTTGGTATTTGAAGAAGCTACAACATTCTAAGTACGTAGATATGAACATGCAAACATTGTGTTTAACAACCCTAGTTGAGAAAAACCCCCAAGTCCTCATGTAATTAGTGGTTAAGTCACAAGTGCTTATTTTAGATATTAAATATATCTTTTAGGTTTATTTGATGATTTATTTTCTTAAAATTAATATTTAAGTTAGTATCCTTACTAAACTTTTGGTAAAAATATATTGTTTATTTTATTTATAAGTAATCTTACATAAAAATTAAAGATAAACCCTTCTTAAAGAACATATCATTTACACACATCATAATCGCCTCAACAAATTTGTGATTATTGAACTCCAGTGTTCCATGAGGTCATGTCCCCCCACCTGAGGGTCAAGTTTCCTAGCACCCTTGCGCTCCGAGGACTTGGGGACGAGAGGGGGACGTTTACCCAAGCTCCCAAAAAACAGGGTACGCGAGGAAACTTTAAAGGGGTCGTTTCCTCCATTTTTGGGGTTGTTTCCTAGGCGAAAGGGGTCTTGAGGGGTCTTGGGGGGTCGTTTCCCTAGAAAAGATTCACAATTTTTTGTTTCATAAACAAAAAATCGTAATTTTTAATATTTGTTGACAGGCCAGGAAGGGTTTACGTTATGTGCATTTCACATTTAATTTTTTGTTTGCTCCTTCATTGAACTAAACACTGTTTCCATCGCCAGGAAGCCTTTCCCGGTCTACGTTATGTGCATTTCACATTTCATTTTTTGTTTGCTCCTTCGTTGAACTGAACACTGCTGCCATTGCATCACCAAGCAGCCTTCTGTCTGCTCCTTCGTTGAACGGAACGTTGTCACTGATGTATCAGACTTGACTTTTATATTATTCAGTATTCAATGTTCATAGTTGGAAGTGGAACATCAATATGGTTTAAAGTTTAAAGTTTAAAACTTTAAACATTTATAATTTTATAATTTATTTTCATTGTTCATTGTTAGTAAGTTAGTAGACTAGTACCCCGGATGCGGGTGACAAGGTGGACAGGACGCGCGTTTAATGAAGGACACATGCAGGCCATGCGCTGTCTCAAGGATCAAGCATGCGAGACGACATGTCGCTGGCCGCCAAGGAATAAAAGGATTGGAATTCTTCAGAAGCAATTCAATGCTCTGTCCGGCTCACTGGTTCGAATGGAGCGAGCAGTAATGGCAGACGGGATTCGAGGTGGCAGTGGGGATGTTAAAAGTGGTGGTGGGTTGGCTCTCTATGCGCCGGTTCACGCTCAGTTCATGGTGCTCTGTGTTCAGGTTCTTGCTCGGTCTCTTGTTCTTCAGGCAATAGCTCTTGCTGTCAGAGCTATTTCCCTGACTGTTGGGGGCAGTCCTAAGCCTGGACGGTTATTCAATTCCATGCTGCTCCATACCCCTGGTGTTCCTGCAAATATGGTAAGGCCTCGACAGCGAATGCTCAACCGTCGAGGTTCTGCCCGGAGCGAGTCTTCGCGTCCACCAATTGACGCTTCTCAACCCCATTGTTGCCATTGCCATTGTCACCGAATCTCTGAGGCCAACCCCCTTCAGACTGGCCAATTTCTGGACTCAAGCGCTCCTGATTCTGACCCGGCTTCCACGCCTGCCTTCGGTTCCGCCATTTTCAACTTTAGCAGCTCTCTGAATAATCCATGAATCAGTGCCCATGTGTCGGTTCTCTTCCTCGAAGACTCTCCGGATGGTGGCGATGTTCAATACAGTTGGGGGAAGCATCCTGTTGGCAGCTCAAAGGATGTCATGGAGAAACTTGCGGATGCTCCAGAGAATGTATCTAATCTTCCTCAGGCTCAGGAGGTGTCGACAAGCAAAGGGGACAATGTCAACATGGACACCGTTCCCACTGCAGAGGAAGTGGAGAAGTATGGATGGTGTAGGGTGGTCGAGGAGGAGCCAGACGAACAGCCGCCCATCTGTTCGGAATCCCGACCTCCATCGTTGTTCAGGTCTTGTTTTGGTCTCACTGTTCATGTTATGTTGGCTCATAGTCTGTTTATGTTATGTTGGCTCAGGGATGGATCTGTCTTCCCTGAGAGGGATTATGCTGAAGTTCTGCTGGTGCCCCTGAGAGGGATGCAATGTTTTGGTCCAACGCCCCTGCGAGGGCTGTTTATTTTTGGTTTGGCGCCCCTGCGATGGCTGTTCATTTTTGGTATGGCACCCCTGCGTGGGTTGTTTATCTCTGATCTGGCGCCCCTGAGAGGGCTGTTCTTTTTGGTCACACCTGTTCCAAAGTGCCACATCTGGCCTCTGGTTCTGTCAGTCTTAAAATGATGTAACTGTTTTTCTTGATACTGTATATAATATATTAGTTTTAACGAGAAAAAAAAAAAGTTAGTAGACTAGTAGTTACATTGTACAGTTACAAACTTGTATGATGTATGATTATAATTTATATGATAATGATATCAATGATCATGCTTTTCATTTTAAATTTGTTTCAGTTATATGATTCATCGATTTTTATTTTATATTTATAAGTTTTAAGACCCCGACGTCCCCCCACGTTTCCTAAAAATTGGTGGAGAGCTTTTGCATAGGTCGCTCTTGTGTATCCCCGCTCCCTCGCCTCCTTGTCCCAGAAACTTGGTGGAACATTGTTGAACTCTCTAATAACACTAAACATCGTATTTGTCTTGATTACACCAAAGCCATGGTGTATGCTCCTCATTATTCGATCTATATTGTTAGAAAAACCTTATAAAAAGAAAAACATCATAATAACTTTAATCATGAATATATAAATTTAGTCAATATAGGCAATATATTAATCAATGTCTTCACCCTTAAATTAATAATCGATCAATTTATTATATCTTTTTTATTTCATCATTAGGTTTTTCAAGCTCCATTGATTTCCAGCTTATTCTTATGCATTTATGTCATTACATTCAAATTTAATCATGTACCTTTACTTTTCTTATTTCTGTTACCATCCCCTTACCTAAATATCATTAATCATTTTTAGTTTCATATATTCTTTTTATCTATCGATTACTTTTTTGCATAAGAGGCACATACTAAGGAGCAACGTTGCATATTACATTTGTTTGGTTTGTGTAGTTTGATTTGGTTGTATATATATATATATATATATATATATATAAGTTAAAGGGAGGCTTGAAGTACAAGCCCAGGGAACAAAAACACAATACATATAATAAGTCAACAAATATATTGTCCCTTTGGCATTTTGGGCTCATGCCTTCGTTTGTAGTGCCTCTTCAGAGTAAGTAAAATTTAGATGGGCATTCTCAAGTTTTGTCATGAATTGGATTGAACACATTTTGTATTATGTGCCAGGGATGTGAAGTTTTTGATCCATCCCACAACAGATAACCAAACCTTTTGATTCACCTCGCAAGTACAGCAAAAACTCTTGAGGTCTCTTGCACACCACTAGGGAATGTATTATCTTATTGAGCTAGTCATTACACTTTGAAAATGCATGGTTCAATTTGCATTTTCATGGACCTTTCTTCTCTCAAAGAGCAATGTAGAAAACACTTTTAGTTCAATACTAGTTACAGGTTGATGGAAACCTTTCTAAGGAACATTGCAATAGAGGATTCCATTGTGTCACAATTAGCACAGTTGAGGAAGGAAAACCTAAAACATGAATGCCCTACCATAATATGAATTATGCTGAGTTAAGGGTCAAATACAACCAATAGCAGGAACACCCTACATATGGGAGGACATTAACATGAAAGATTTTAGGGCAGGAAAACACCCTATATTGGATGATGCTCAAAACATGACAGTTGGCAAGGAAAGAGGCTAGAAGAGGAACACCCTAGCTTGGATGAGATCGAGTGGCAATGGAAGCACTTGCTCAAGCAAAGGAGGTCACCTGATGAGGAGCATTCCACTTCAAGGAAGCATTTAGTTGCTTGAACATGAGTTTACCGCTCGCAAGTGGAACGTTTTGTGCAAGATTCCATTTAAAGCGTAATAAAGTTACTTTATGGAGCACTACACATTATCTAAGGCAGATTCCACAGATTCGGAAGCATGTTTCACCATTGAGACATAATTGGGGGATTACACTTTGTTCAAGGAAATGTTCTACATTTTGGAGATCTTTGTATGGGGCTAAGATGCACGAAATGTCAAAATGTCAAACAGCTTCTGAAATGGGTATGGCTGGAAACGCAACCCGCAGAAAATGGAAATGCCGGCCAAAACGTCATATATGTGTGTTTGTGTGTGCGCGTAATTTTTTTTATAAATAAGTTAATAACGCATTATCTTGCAAGAAAAAAAAAGAATGAGACACATCAATGACATTTTAAAAGGAAAACTCAATCTATATTAACTCTCATAGATGAATATATGATTCAAAATCCAAAATTATTCTTTATAGATGAGGCTGTACATCCAAGATTTGAAAAAACAGCCTTTATAGATTGGGCTTTACATCCAAAATCGGCCTCTATATGTGGTTATATGTGCTAAAAATGAAATAAAACATGAGCTAATGTGAAGTACAATTACATATATTATAGTGTTCATCATCATCTTCATTAACATATACATAACAAAATATTTTTTTAGCAGAACTACAGCATGGATTGATTAGAGGGAAATTAGTTTCTGGAGTGATTAGAGATAAAATTTAGTGGTAGATTAAATCTTTTTGAGCCATATAAGGGCTCCACACCCTTCTTGGGTACTTGAGTGAGCCCACAAAAGCAAAAAAGTCATGGAACAGGGCAAATTTGGGCCAAAACGCTACCAAAACGTTTTGGTGGTGTTTCCAAATCAGGAAACATGACCCAGGCATTTTGGTTGTGTTTCGGTCACATTTCAACATTGTTTCAGCGTTTCTAGTATGGGTATACTAGCTCGAAGGCTATTTCCTGCAACATAAGTATGGAGGCATGCCATGTGGCATAGCTGATATGGTATGCACCCTTAGACAAAGAATAAAGTCATGCTTTAAAGAGATCAAAAGATGACATGTTCCAAGCAGACCTATCCAAAAGTGAATGAGGTTCCAAGAAAAAATAGTACCTATAAGCCCAATGAAGATCAAATGAAGCATCACTTTCACTCATAAAGTGGAGTGCTAAGGTTTATGGGCTCTACAAGAGGTGTGCTAGGGTTTGATTGGCCCTAATAACACATGAAGAAGGCCCAGTGAGGAGCACCCTAGGTAGGAGGACACTTTATATGCATTAAAATATTATTTTCACCTCTTTAAACTCTACATGGATGAAACCCTAAAGTGTGATGGAGAGAGATATAAATAGAGGAAAGATTCATTTGCTAGAATCATGGTTGGAACTTGGAGTTGTGGAAGCTACCCTCCAAGCTTACTTGAAGATATCTGGAAAGGAAAAAGTTAAGGGACAAGTTCAATGTGAGATTTTCAATCTCTCCCTTACTCTTTTATGGATGACCATGGAAAAGATTAACAATGTCTTTTCTACTAAAATAATCTTCAAAGAAGAGCAATCTTGCTCCTATAAGAGGATGTTAGGGTTGAGGTACAACTCTCCCTAGCTCTTATGTAACTTTGGATAATTGAAAGCATTTGTTGTTGTAACGTTCTGGTTAGGGGTGTTCACTCCATGTATGAGGGTTATGGCTGTCTTAATCTTGTGGTGAAATCATATTGAAGGACTAATTATTGGTGGTCGTTCATTCTTTAAGAAGTCTATCCTACCTTGTCTACTTCTTTTGTGGTTTCAAATTTCAATTGTAGCTATTTCTTTAATTGTTCAAGATTGTGCATCATTACTTGGTTATCAATCCATGGTTGTGAAGGCACATCTTGTATAAGGGCTCTCACTTATTCTTACATAATCTGAAAATCTGTTTTGGACTAATTATGGCAAATGAATGGCTTAATATGTCCTCCATAATATTCAAACCCTCGTTCTCTAAGACCTTGACTCCACCACCCAACTAGACAGGCACAAGTCTTGGTCGACTATCTCTTTTATTTTAAAGATCATCTTGAACATTGTTTCCTAGTGTTTCCCCCTTGTGCTAGAAATGAACCGACCTAAAGTGGAAGGAGTTGTGGCGATAGTGGGAAACCTTCCTAAATGCCCCTAGGGTTGCACTTCACTTGGGAATGTGAATATATTTGAGTGCAAGTATGGGAAGTAACAGCATCGCTAGCTCTCTTTTCCTTTCTCCTCCAATGAGTTACTTTACTTCATTGTCTAGAGTTTTCTTTTTAAGGTGTGGGTCCATTTTTATTTCTTACTGTCTTTTCTTTTTTTCTTTGAAGGAAAACATGTCTTAGACACTATTTATTTCACTATCATTGCTTCTTGTACATTTAGTCCCACTGACCTATTTTGGTCATTAACGGACATTAATAAAATTTCATTTTATTTATATGACATAATTGTCTTGAGAACTCTCCCTTGGCTTGTACTTTTCTCTAGCATAATGATTTATCATTTTTCCTAAGGAAATTACTCCCAAAACCCTGATGATTCCCCAACAAGTTTGCTAAGTAGAAATTGTCAATTTCTTTACCATCTTTGCACTTGCAATGATCCTGTGATAAAATTTGTCACTCATCTGACTAACTAAAGAGAAGTCAAAGAGAAAGATAATGCGGACAATCAAAAGGAAAATCATTTACTAATTTTATACAATGAAACCAAGGATCAGAAAAATTATATTTAGGTTTTATTTGGCATGTCAATCAAATGTTGACTTAAAAAAAGGATAATAGAACATCTACTAGAATCGGAAGATACACAAGTATATGTACATCTTGTTAAAAAAATTACATAATGAATAACCATGAAACTGATCAGAAAGTGCACAAACTGCTCAGAAATTAGATTTATGCATACTTGTATGACCAAATGGATATTATCAATCCACTTTCGGATTGTAAATCTATATTACTTCCTAAAATCTATCAATTAGATTGAAAAGAAACTAGATAAGGCTAGTGTAACAAAACAAGAGAGTTACATAAAACAGACTATGTTCTAGACAAGAGATAAAGACTTACTGTGCCATTCCACTCTGCACGATAAACTTCTCCATAGGAGCCTACAAAAGCAGAGAGCGAAAACACATTATGATCATGCCCCACACACACACACACACACTTCTGCAACAACAATTCAAATAATTTTATAAATAAACGTAAGGAATTTTATGCTGTCTTCTCACTGAAAACCATAACTGGCTTCAAATAGAACTTTGTAGCATCACTAGAGTAAATACATCGATACTCAAATATTGAAAACCCAATTAGTTGCAGTCCCAATTAAAAGAATTAATGTAAAAAGAGTTCTCACTGGGGATCCTTGAGGTACTGAATAACAGCCTACATTCACAAAGAAAGAGAATGAATATTTCAAAAACAAAAATGGCCCAAATACTAAATTGACAAAACTATCAAAAATACCACGTTGACAGAACTAGTCCAAAGACCAAGTTAGCAGCACTGCACACAAGGCCAACCAGGGAATGTAGACTGACAGGGTTGATTTCTCCACCACATCTCCTAGTATTGATATCCATGAAAAGAGTCATTTCCACAAAATCATTGACATGTTCTCTCACATATGAGCCATTCAGCTGCTTTCCTCATTCATAGCAACAAAGTTATTAACTCCAAAATCTTCTATTTCAATACATGTTTGGCATTCCAAAGCTACAAGGTAGAATCACAGGTAATATGCACTTTTTCTTGTTAAGAATAAAACTTTTCCAGGTACTACTTTGCCCTTATAATCTTCATAAGAAAAACTCTTCCATTATTTTACAGTCTATAAATTGCCTTTATGCACATAAAGAGCATCAATTCCTGTCCTTATAAATGATGACCATAAACAATACGGGCTCTGCCATTAATATTTTTTATTTCTTGATTAAGGCAAGCTAGTAACAACACCCGTGTGGTATTATTACAGTTTAAGTGAGATCACAGTGACAGCCCTAAATATCATATAAGGTGCTGAGATAAGGCTTGCGAACACAGCCCTCTATAACTATTAATTACTACAGTAAGTTATGAATGACAGCCATTATTCAATTATATTAAATGAGTGTGAGAACATATGATAAATTGATGGACCATGGAGCCTGATCCAGAATGATTCAGGGGATCAAAATATTCTCAAAAATCAAAGTGCTCGGAATCACCTGAAACTGGTGCCAAATCATAGATCTCGTCGTTCTTATTCCAACGACACTTGAATTGCCTCAATCTGACAATGTATGCGAAAGTTATCACATTCTGAAGTTTTTGGCAAACAACTAAAAAGCCAATTTGCAAGGTTGACTAGGCTGCTGACTGGTCAAGCCGTATAGTGACATCATGCTGACTAGGACGTATGGCAAACAGGTGGACCAATCCAGGCTCAACGAGTGACATGACCGTACGAGGCTAGGTGGCAGATTTTTATTGGCTGAAGAGTTGTGAAATGGGCCAATGATGAGGCGCCATGTGGCCCAATGGGAGGGCGCCACGCGGCACTCAATTTTTGTGCCAAAAATTTATAAGAGCCGACCAGCCTCGGCGGGTTTCGACCCCTCGATCTCATCGCAACAAACCCAACGGCTTACCGCCACACCACAAACATGATTCTTATTACCTATATGTCCCTGGTTCTATTTGAAATGACATGGTCGACGCATTTGGGGGGAAGGGTTGGGTGGTTAGCCCTAGCCCCTGGTTACATTGCATAGCACATGACCACGGTGGAGGACTACAGCAAAGGTGGCAAGGAGTAGGCCTCAGCCCCTGGTTCTATTGGGCACCCATATGACCAATGGCAATAGCTAAACCAGTGGGGGCGGGCGGTTAGCCCAGTGGCACACCAGCCCCTAGCCATATTAATGCCCCATCTAACCACAACGAAGCGGAGCTGACGGGGGTGAGCGGTTAGCCCAACCCCCAGTCTTATGTGGCCATGTGACCGCCCTTGGGGATTGGAAATTCGGTGCTCAGGTTCATTGGCGCATTTAAAAGAGACGACAATTTGCACCACATTTGCAGTGGGAATTTCGTCGGTCACAGGCAAATTTGTCGGTTGTCGATTTGCAAAAAGACAGATTTCGTCACCTATTTGGGAACTAGCCCAGGAGGGATGAACTCTGTTATCACATGGTTGTTCATTTTTACCATGTTGGATTGCATATGATTTTGTTTCATCTTTAAATTCATTGAAAACTTAACTATGCACAGTTGGAAAAATTGCAAACTAAGTTAACTTTTGAAGACCCAAATTTAACTTGCAAAGTGTTAGAGGACAATCGATTTCCATTTTTAGATCACGTGGTATTAGAGCAGGTTCTGACCAAATTGCAAGCATGGGAGAAAGTTTGCAGAATGCAAGGCTCCTAGAATTGGATGAGAGGAATTCTTCTCTCCAAGTGGAGAACATGGAACTAAGAAGATTGCTCGAGGTAGTAGAGGATGAGAAGAAGTTGCACCTGATGTTGCAGAGTGTCATTGAAGAGCAAATTGGGGAATGTGTAGCTACCGAAGATTTTGCCAAGGCTCAACAATTTTGTGATCATGGGATGACTAATGCTTGTACCCTTTGTCAAATGAAGAACATTGCTTATATGTTAAATCACAAGAGTCATTTTCTTGAATCCTCATCTACCACTTTGTCTACAAAAGAGGAGGAGATGGCTAAAAGCTCCGGGAAGAGGACCAAGAGTCTCAAGCAGAAAAGGAGGTAAAAGATACTTCTTCTTCAATTCATTCTCTTAACAATGGTCATGCTTCTTTTGCATCATTTGAGAAACATACCAAGGGTATTGGTATGAAATTGTTGACCAAAATAGGGTACAATGGTAAGGGTCTTCGAATTAATAGTCAAGGAATTGTTAATCCTATTGAGGTGAGAGCACAAACTAAGCATGAAGGATTAGGCTATGTTCAAGAAGAAGTTGGAGAATGCTCCAAAATTTCTTCAAGTGTGAAATTCGTGAAGAAAGAACCCTTGCAGGCTAAAGGAGAATATTGTCATGATGATGATGTTGATAGTAAAATAGCTAGAAATAGAGATGAGTGCTTCAAAGGAAGAACTAAGTGAAGTTCTCCTCGTCAATCAAGAACTCCTCGTCAAACTCATAATCCCAAGGACAATCATAAAAGGTATAAACATCCTGATTATTCAAAGGTTTTCTATGACTATAAACAGCATGATGATTTGAATAAAATGTTGTGGAATGTATTTCCTTGCACTTTTTGTTGTGCACCTAACCATTGTGTAGCCAAGTGCCAAAAAACGAAAGCAGTAGTCAAGAAAATGAATATGTCGATTGGAAGTGAGACCAAGAAGGAATATCTTCTTCCAAGTTCAAAGACATTTTTGCTAAGAAATGCTCACAAAAGTTTTTGCACTCAATGCAATATAAGTGGGTATTGGATCGAGAAATGTTGGAAGTTGCATCCACATCTTCATCCAAAGAAGGACAAACAAGCCATGAAATCGCCCGAGAAAGGGAAGGCAGAAGAAGGTGCGAGGCACACCATAACCATTCCCTGAAGCTATTCCAGAAGAAAGCGAAATGCAAGAAAAAAAACTACCTAGCCTGGTTGGGTAAGAAATGGTTGGACTATTTGTCTAATTAAATATTGCATTTCTTTCGTATTTCACATGTTGCATATCCCCATAGCTGGGTAACTTGTAAAGGTAATGTTGTGAATAAATCACTTATATGCAACAATGTTTTCTTTGGCATGTTATGCTATTTTGGCTTGTTGTTAAGACAATCTGTATGGGAATTGAGCGTCGAATTTATGACATATTGTAAAAGGATGCATTTCCTTCATGGATATTGTGATAAGCATCCTATACTTTGGGATGAGCAATTGCATTATATTCAGCATGCCTACAATCGTGCCAAGTACTCATCTATGCAAGTATTTCCAATTGAAGTTTGTTCGGGTTATTTGCCAAAGTCTCCTTTGTATTTTATCTTTGGTAAAGATTTTGCAGTAGACGGGCATAGCGATGTGGACAATGCCAAGCATTTCATTGAACAAATGAAACTAGTACATCAAGGAGTACAAGAGCAGCTTGAGGAAAGCAAAGCAAAGTACAAAGCAAGGCATGTCAAGCATCGAGTTGATCATGATTTCCAAGTGAAAGATCAAGTTGGGTTGTATATCAGCAAGGAAAGACTTCAAGGTGAAGATTGTATGAGTCGCCAAGGAAATATGGTCATGAAGAGAATGTTCAGATTCATCTATTGAAGATTTTGATCTTGAATATTTAGACGAGTTACAAGGAGACTCAATTCTTGATAGGAGAATTAGAACTTCATGAAGAGGCAATGTGGAGTATCTTCGAGTGGGGCTCAAAGGCACCAATCCGAGTAAAGCAAGATGGATTGGGATCAAGAAAGTGAAGGAGTTGTATCCTCACTTACTTCATAAGTAAAAAAAAAGGGTTTTGGTGGTCCAAAAGCTTCCCAGTGGGTAGGAATGATCCAAAATGATTCAGGGGATCAAAATATGCTCAAAAATCGAATTGCTCGGAATCACCCGAAACCAATGCCAAATCGTAGATCTTGTCGTTCTGATTCCAACGACACGTGAATCGCTTCAAGCTGACATTGTATGCGAAAGTTACCGCATTTTGAAGATTTTAGCAAATAGCTAAAAAGTCAACTTATAGGGTTGACTTGGCTACTGACTGGGCAGGTCGTAGAGTAACATCATGTTGATGTCAGCGTGTTGATTGGGACATACGTAGGAAAAGTTGACCAATCCAGACTCGATAAGTGGCATGACCATATGAGGCTAGGTGGCAAATTTTTATTTGCTAAAGGGTTGTGAAGTGGGCCAATGATGAGGTGCCACATGGCCCTCGATTTCCATGCCAAAAATTTATAAGGGCCGACCAACCTCGGCAGGGTTCGACCCCTCAACCTCATCGCAACAAACCTAACAACTTACCACCACACCACAGACATGATTCTTATTAACTATATGTCCCCAGTTCTATTTGAAATGACATAGTTGGCGTATTTGGGGGGAGGGGGTAGGCGATTAGCCTTGGCCCCTGGTTACATTGCATAGCAATGACCACTGTAGAGGGGGCGAGGAGTAGGCCCTGACCCCTGGTTCTATCAAACACTCATATGACTAGTGGCGAGAGCTAAATCGGCAAGGGCGGGCGGTTAGCCCAGCGCCTGACCATATTAATGCCCCATGTGACCACAGTGGAGTAGAGTCGGCGGGGGCGGGCGGTTACCTCGGTCCCCCGGTCTAATGTGGCCATGTGACAGCCCTTGGGGGCTGGAAATTTGGTGCTAAGGTTCATTAGCACATTTGAAAGAGGCGACAATTCGCACCATTTGCAGCGGGGATTCTGTTGGTCTCAGGCAAAATTGTCGCTTGGCAGTTTGCAAAAAGGCAAAATTTGTTGCCTAGTTAGCCAATTGGGTCATTTTGCAGGACAAATAGTAGAAAAATGTTCCAGGAGGCCTAACTTGGTCATTTTTTAGTCTTTTTGAGCCCAAGAAGAGCCTACATAGGGGTTTGTTTTGAACTCAATGGCAGCATTATTTTTGTGATTTGAGCTTTGTATGATGAAGAATTTGTAGAGTCCAATCCTTTTGTGTTGAGGACAGACACTGTGCTTGGCTTTTTGAGGCCATATGGAGTCTTTTTTTAGCATGGAAAGAGCCTAGACAAGGGTTTTTCAGCCTTCCAAATGCATCTACAACAGTTGTTTCTTCATTAGAGCAGCCATTTTTAGGATATTCTCAGTATGTTGGTGAGAAAAGACCATTTCAACACTTCATTGTGAAGCAATTGTTTTTGTGCTTTTTGATCTCAAAATGAGTACAAGGACCTGTTGCCACATTCAGCGTGAGTCATTTTTCTTTTGTTGCTATCATTTCTTTGCTAAAGGGTGTAAATTTGTGAGTGAGAGTTCTCTGAAGGAAAACGTTTCTTTGTAGGAGAAACAAGTGCCAGTCTAGAAAGAGGTTTACTCTATGAGTCAAATATTTGTATTGTACTCCTTTTGTTGTTGAGATCAATAAAGCAACCTAGCCATTAGAGCATGGCCCAGAGACGTAGCCCAGAAGGGGTGAACTCTGTTATCACATGGTTGTTCATTTTTACCATGTTGGATCGCATATCATTTTGCTTCATCTTTTAGTTCATTGAAAACTTAACTATGCAAAGTTGGAAAAGTTGCAAACTAAGTTAACTTTTAAAGACACAAATTTAACTTGCAAAGTGTCAAAGGACAATCGATTTCCATTTTCTGATCAGAGCCTCATTTTAATAATATAGGAGTGTGTGATATTTCATTATATGAAGAATGGTGATAAACTTCTAGTGGCAATATGTGAGCTTTGTCCATCTATAAGGTTTGATGGTTTTCCATATTTTAAACCTTCATTCAAAATACCCGGAAAAGGATATATGTGTCCTCATACAATCTAGGTAGGTTACAATGTATTCAACCTCAACAAAGTTGTGTTTGAGGTGTTGTTGTAGGGATAGGGAAATTGATTCCTCATGCAATTGAATTACTATTCAAGATTTGAAAGAAACAACTTACTATATACTTTCAAGTGAAAAAAAGTCAACAATATAGTTGCAAGAACCACCCAGACATCATTGGTTTTCTAGTGCAAGACTACACAAATTTTCAAACTAATAACTACATCTAATGATTTGACTTCTTCAGAGCATTCCAATCATTAAGCAATTATACATGAAAAATTTTAACGCGAGTTTGACTCATCACTCAGCGATCAATCGCACCTTTAGTGATTATCACAGATCGACTCTGCGACCCAAGAATTTTCGGTTTTTTCGCCTATAGTTTATTTGACCGTGCGCTTACTCCTCTCTGCACCATTTCACAGATACGCTGGAGTCTATCGCCTCCTAGAGCAATTTCACCTAGAGTCTGCACCAATTCACTAGAGTATAATGACGAGAGTGACGAGTCTGTCACCTGGAGTCTGTTGTCTGTAGACTAGACTCTAAATCACTATCACGAAACAATGACATAGTCCTCAATTTAATCACAAGTTAGCCGACTATCACGAATGCTAGCGTATTAGTTTTTCTACCAAATTTTCCTAGTGCGAGAAGGCTTTTCGATGAGTCACACTTACTAGTTAGCGGCATAGTAATGCTTTAGCAAGATAGTAACATTACTAGTTTAATTTAGCAAGATAGTAATGTTACTAGTTTAATTTATTGATTGGAAGGAAGTCTTATCAAGGGCTTTGCATTGACGCCTGATGTTAGCCATTTGTGGGCCTTGTCTGCAGCCTATTCGCCTACCCACCTCTTTTGCACGTTATCTCTTGCCTAAACTCACTGCTCATTTCTAGAAAGCAGCGTAGGTTTTGTCACCACTATACAGTCATTTATCTTGAAGCATGAAGCCCTTTGATGTTTGGGCTCGAGGAACCATTCATTCGTACAATCATTCATGCACCATAAACAGTCATTTGTGATTTAGAAAGTAATTCCAGTGTCTATAGTCAATTCTGTTGGGTCGATTTTTTATGTTAGAAACGCAAATGAAATAGAAATACATGTTATAGTTGTTTTAGATAAATAAAATACAAAAATTGTGCAAGAAAAGAGGCATGGCCAACCTTTTCGTTGACACTGATAAGCTCCCAACACTCATTGAGTAACTGAAGTAATTCAACTTCACCAACGTCATACATTATCTTTATACATGATAAGCTTAGAGTCAAAATTAGTGGCATTAAAAAGTTTCATTTTAATCAAATCATATCACTTCTTGAGTTACTTACATTCTTTTATGTTAGGATGATTTAAATTTTAAAATTTAACCTATATTTACATTTGTAATTTTTAACTTTTAGGTCTTTTACAGGAGCCACAAATTAAAAAAAAACCACGACTCCAAATATTAACATAAGTCACAAATTAAACATATTCCAAAATAGTGATAATGTCGAGGGAGAAGGACTTTGCTTGGGCTTATTGTGACAAGATTCCTAGAGACCCAGGCTCCTCTGTAAATTTTGCAAATCAAAACGCAGTGGACGCAGTTATAGATTCAAGTACCACCTTGCACAGATACCCTGCCATGATATAGTTCTCTACAACAAGGTTGACCAAGATGTCAAACACCAAGCAATCTTGGCCTTTGATATGTTGAGTCAACATAACGCCAAGAAAGCAAAGAAAAATGTAGAAATAGGAACTCTTGGAGTTGGCCATTTTTCCAATACCCCTTTGTGACAGGCAGAGGACTTATGACAGGCATTGAAATTTGAAAGGTGCTTCCGTAATCCAGAAGTTCAAAGCCGTGTCTTTGCCCAGCTAAAGGATTATAGGGCGCCAGCCAAATTATTTTCCTATGCCAATGTTATATGAGAAAGGACTAAGATGTTGCCAAGTACATTTTAAGGCTTGAAGGCTTCATCAATTCATTAAATTTCTTTAAACTTTATTTTATATGTTAAATGTTTTATTAAATTATGTTGTCTTTTTAGTATTTACTATTTACTATTTATCAACTTTGATTTGTACTTAGTACTTACTACTCACGAACCCTTGCCACTTGCTAGGTATTTGGTGGTAAAACTTTGGTAGTGACACGCCATATTTGAAGAGATTCGCCATTCGAATCTTAAACCAATTATGCAGTGCTTCAGGTTGTGAGTGCAACTGGAGCATGTTTGAGGAAATACCTTCTAAGAAGCGCAACCTATTAACACAAAAGCGCTTAAATGACCTTATATTTGTCCATTACAATCTACGACTTTGCAACAAGCAAGTACTAAGAGAGAATTGAGACACTAGGATCTGGAAAATGCTCAAAAATCAAAGTGCTCAAATGTTCCTGAAACCAGCACCATGTCATAGAGCTCGCTGCACGAATTCCAACGGCATTTGAATCGCGTCAATCTGACACTGTATGAGCAAGTTATGAGGTTCTGAAATTTTGGCCATACAATTAAAAATGTCAACTTGCGGCGTTGATTGTGCAGGGTACGACCATTGACGTGGCAATATGTACGTGATGTGGTAGCTTGTGGTTGGTTGTAGATGGGCAGGCAGGCCAATAGCAGAAGGACATGTGGCGCTAACATCATCAATTGACCGAGCGTATGGTGATTAAGGTGGCCCAATCATAGGCCACCACGTGGGCCAATCTTAGGGCGCTAGGTGGCCCTATGAGAGGCCGCCAAGTGGCCTTCCGTGCCAAAAATTTGTTATGGCTGAACCGGCCTCTGGCGGAATCGAACTGCCGGCCTCTAACTCAATAAACAGACGCCCGACAAATGGGCCACAAGTGCTGCTTATGATTTAATGGGCATCGATACTATCTAAGGTTTAATGGCATGATCATTGGCAGAAAAACGGGCAGGTCGACAGGATAGCCAAACCGGCCCAACCCGTGGTTATATTGGAGTTAATGCGACCAAGTGGCAGAGCCAAGGGCAAGAGCTATGGCGCGAAGCCAGGCTCGTGGTTGTATGCAAAGTGACATGAGCAGGTGTGGAGGCGGGTGCGTGAGGGTCATATAGTGGGTGTATCACCCATGATCCGTGGCTTGTGGTTATGTATGGCCATATTACAAGCGGGAGCGGGGAATCAAAAGGGCCAACGACCCATTTAACATAATTAAAACAATGCAACGTATAATGAAATGATCGGCGAGTGGGGAGGATCGAAGCCCCAACCGGCAGTCCATTATCCAACATGCCTGCCAATAGGCCACAGACCTTTTTGTTGAAAGAATTGGCAGACCCACTAGTTTTCGTAGCACAATTAACAAGAGAAATTGGAAAAACAAGTGTTCCTTGGCCATTTGGAGGCCTTTTTTAGAGCAACAAGAGCCTAGACAGGAATTTTTGGGTCTTCTGGACGACATGGGAGTGTTATTTTTGCAAGTTGAGGTTTGTATTTTGATGTAATGAGTACTTGATCATCTTAATAAAGAGGTCACCGCTGGAAGCTAGACCCGAAGACGTAGCCCAAGATGGGTGAACTTCGTTATCAACTTGTGTTTGTCTTATGTTGTGTTTTTATCCTCTTTGCTCTATAAATTTCTACATTTTTTACTTATGTTTATGTATCTTTGCAATTAGGATTTGTTGCAAAAAGAGACATAACCTAGCTTGGAAATTGTTTAGTAATCCGCACAGTCTGAGCATGGTGGACCTCTACCAAATCCTGTAATTTCAGCCAATCCACAACTGCCCTCTAAAGCATCCAGCTCTCATGGATCACCAAATCCTTCAATGATCTTACTTCTGATCCAAATTTCATGCATATGATATCAAGTGTGATTGCACAAACTCTTCAGTCACAACAGTCAAATTTTGTTTCTCCCAGAACAATCAATATGCAATCAGCATTTCAAACTCCTCAGTTCTCGCAACCATCTGTATGTAACCATCCTCACTGTTCTCCTAGTTTTTGTCAACAAACCACTAGTCTTCCAGAACCTCATGAAAAAGAAGAACAGGACAAGGACAAAAGAAGAATAAACATGATCCGTTTTGTTCCAAGTATTGAAACCCAAACACAAGGTTATACAAAGTGTACTATTTTTTCAGTTCATGAAGAATTTTGATTCAGTCAGTCGGAAAGTCTGCTACAAAAAGCCTAGGATACCCAGAAGAAATCCCCAGCTACAGATTGGATCCTAAGAATAAGATTCCAAGTAAAGTACCACTTCCCTCTGATGAAGAAATAATTCAATTCCTTAAGATATTTAAAGGAATAGGTCCTTATGATCCCACAAATGAATGGTACAAGAAAATGTTTAATTGGGAGATGCATACTCATCAGCATGAGTATAGATACTGTGAAGAGATAAAAACCTATTGAAAGAAAGATAGGTTAACCATCAACAAAGCTAATAATGAAAATTGGAAAACTTGGATGAAACAGAATAATCAATGGATATCTTTTTATGAATTCTATTATCCAAGTGCAAATGAAGTAGAAATAGCTTTGGTTAAAAAGTTCAAGCATTTATCTTGTGAGAACATAAACACAAAGATTAAAGAAAATCCAGTTGAAATTCCTGGACCTCTTACGACCCCTCACATAGATAATAAATACAAAAATATGTTGCAGAAAACAAATGTTCTGAAACATTTACAGTCTGTAAAGATGAAGGGAGAAAAATTGTTAGAACATGTCTGTCAAGCCCTTAGAGTAAATATGATGCAAGGATCAGCCTTACAAACAGAAGTGCCCACAGCATAAATGGGAATTAATGGATGGCACTATCCTTAATACTGAGTTAGCAGTTCCTCCTTGGAAGAACCTTGTTATCAGACAAGATGATAAGATCTTCAAGTTACTTCCACTTCAATCTGACCAGTCTCAGCTTTCAGATAGGGAATTCGTTGCAGCTACAAACTGGACAAATCTTGCTTTGGATAGTTTGATTAAACATCTAGAAAGAAATCACCAATATGCAGCCAGGGAAAACAAAAAACTCCAAGATGTTGGCATTATGATACAGGGGTTGTCCTTGATGGCAACTCACTCAGATGAAAGATCACGGTGTAACATGTCAACAACAAAGAATTACAGATCAGACTACAGAGAATGAAGAAAGAGAGGTATACACAGGTTCACCTTGACCAAGCTGCGTATACATGCAGGTCCACTGAACACAAGTAGCGTATATGTACACACACACTTTCACAAAAGGAAAAGCGTGTATATGTTGGAAAACTAAGTTCTTGGTCCAAGTTATTTGGTCCAAGGTATTTTGATCCATGGTATTGGTCCAAGGTATTGACCTTAGGTATTTAGTCCAAGGTATTGGTCCTAAGTGGTTTTGATCCACGGTATTGGGAGAGGCATAAAACTATTAAGGAGGAGAAGATATTAGGCTAGGGTGTGCAAGTATCGAATATCTGATGAAGTGTGAGATCTAGTATGCAGTTTATTGGCTTATGGTGCTTTGCTTGATCTGAACCTTAGCGGTCGATGAGGGATAAGATCTAATGATGGATCGGAATCTTAAGGCTTGAAATGAATTATCATTATATAGTTTGATCATGTCTAGTCTAGATCTGAATACTGACGCATGTGTTATTCTGTAAATGTTACGATCTGGGTATAACTGAAGTCTAGAATAGCTGCAAAATTATGAATTAATATTTATAGATGTGTACGTTGGTTGGCTTTGATAAAAGCGTGTATACACGCTAGTTCGACACATGGAAGTAGCATATACCTTATGAAGTATGTTTCAATTGTTTCTGTTCGTTGTTGCAGAGTTCTGGGTTCTGCGTTGGGTTCTAGTGACTGTGTTCTGAATGATCAGATTTAGGTTATGGTGACTGAGTTTCAGTGATTGGTTGATGCAGATGTACTTGATGATTGTATTGCAGTTATGATGTTGTTGATGGGTCCAGTATGAAAATTGAATGAAACGTCGCCTTCAGATTGTGGTGTTGTGTTCCAGGAGTATCTAGTCTGAAAATTCATGAAACGTGGTCCCTGGTAGAAGAGTGTAGCTTTCTGTAGGCTGGCACCTACGTACTAGTAAACATATTGGCTAATACAAGAGCTAGGGGGTTGTAGCTCCCTTCCAGTAATAGCTGGAGAACGAGAGAAGGTTGTAGCATTCTGCAGGTGGGTGCCTGCGTACTGGTATGAGTCTACACCAGTACAAAATTGTAAACAAATTTTCTTATTATTAAAAGAAGACAGAGACGACAACAGCACGTGGTTTTTACCCACATTGATTTCCACCTTATATCTTGGTGTTCATGTGCCTTGCTTATGTGTGATGTTTTATTCTGCTTTTACTGCCTGTCTAATAAATCTCTGATATATTGGTTAAAGTTCAATACATGATAAACTGTCTAAATCAAAAGTTCTCTGCATATACGTTGGTTGCTTTAAGTACAGTCGCGTGTACACACTAGTTCACTTAGCTAAAATAGCGTATATAAATCTGTTTGGGAAATTAAATTGTTGATCTGATAATACTGATTCACCCCCCTCTCAGTATTATTTCCAACAATTGGTATCAGAGCAAGTCCTTCAGAAGAAGCTTGTCGCTTGAAGGGAGATCCATCATCATGAATAATCAAGAAAGCATGGGATCCATCAGACCGCCAATCTTTGATGGGAGCAACTTTGTTTATTGGAAAATAAGAACCACAGCCTATCTAAAATCACTTGGAACAGATGTCTAGGAAATTGTGGAAGGAGGATATACATTTCCAACAAGAATTCCTACAAATACAGCAAGTAAAAAGCAATATGAAACCAATGCCAGAGCTGTCAATACCTTATTGGGAAGTCTGTCACAATCAGAGTTTGTCAAAGTCATTAAGCTCAAATTAGCTAAAGAAATATGGGACAAAATCGTTCTGAGCTACGAAGGAGACTCTCAGGTAAAACGTGCTAAACTTCAAACTCTCAGAATTCAGTATGAAACTCTTAAGATGCACAGTGATGAAAGTATAGCTAGTTACTTCTTACGTATAGATGAGGTTGTTAATTGTATGAAGAATCTGGGTGAAGATATGAAGGAAGTTACCTTAGTTGAGAAAGTTTTGAGATCCTTGTCTGCTAACTTTGAATCAAAAGTGTCTGCCATAGAAGAAAAACAGGATCTACAAACTATCACTATGACACAGCTTCACGAAATCTTAACTGCCTTTGAGATGATAATACCGATTCACCCCCCCTCTCAGTATTATTTCCAACACAAGAAATAATTGACAAAGTTCTTCGAAAGGTAGAATTTACCAGAGACCAATTATTAGATGGACTAAAGACTCTTGGATCAAATGACTTACATATTGCTAAAACCATTGATGTTTTAGAAAAAGGGATTGATGATAATTCCAAATGGATTGGCAAAGTACACTCAGTAGCAGATAAGACTCAGGATATGGTGACTAGCTTAAAAACTTCACTTGAAGTAGTAAAGAAACAAGTTTTGGTTGTTTCTAATTCTGTTGAAAGTTTAAAAAAGAAAAACACTCTTGATCCTACCTTTAAAGCTACTAATTATTTCTCAGATCCTAAAGATTAATTGCCATTCCATATTACTCCTACTACTCTCCAATCAAAAATCAAGAGTCCTGGTGATATTGTTTTCCCTAAACCAGAAACTACTTTCGCTTATGCTCCTATGGCTAATCCTAGTATGTTTTCTAGTCTAAACTCCTCAAGCTTTGAGCATAAAATGACAGTTTTTAAATGGTTGAAATCAGGAGACCATCCTGATAAGCCCTCCAGTTCCGATACAACACTAAATAAGTTTGAAGCAGTTCCTTCTGCTCCTCCTACTCTAGAAGATCTAGAATTTCTTGTAAATAATTTTTCTCCTCCAAATAAAGCAAGTTTTCAAATACCAACTGACATTCCTAATCTAATCTCATTTTCTGATCCAGAAGAACCCCAAGATACAATTGTACATAAAGTTACTGATAGAAGCTCTTGGAATTTTTTTGGAATTCTTCTTGGTCACCTGCTCCTGATAGGCGTCACGCATCTATTGAAAATCAATTACTTAAGCACATATGTCAACAAAAGAATTGGTTCATAATAAATACCAGGTCTGCTTAATCGCTCCAATGTCTGACAATTCTTCTGAATATCTATCCTCATGTCGAAACACAAACTCTGGCCCAACGGTCTACTCCTTGTGTGCTTCTTCACGGACTATCTTCGACCTTATCAAGGCTCATACAAGTTCGAGAATAGAAAACAAAACAATCTATAAAGGAGACATAGATTTATAGAAATTGAGGAATCTTTATTGGTGAACTTCAAATCTCAAGTTTTACAAAGCTTTAGCAAGCTACTTCTCAAAACAGAGAGCCCTTCCCTCCTAAAACCCGAATGCCTCTTCTAAGGAGTTTGGGGTCTTTTTATAATCCCCCTTCAGAGAATCTTGCTTTCGGTGTTACATCAAAATAAGATATGAGAGAATCCTGCTTTCGGGTAACCCAAAGGACATCCGCACAGTGAGAATCCTACTTTCGGTGTTAAATAAAAAAAGATATGAGAGATTCCTGCTTTCGGGTAACCCAAAGGACATCCGCATAGTGATTCAATCAAAGTACTTATTTGACAAATGGTGTAGAACCTAGCTACTATCTTCTTATTCTAATCCTTATCCCTTTATTCAACTATACATGTGGGATCGCTTACACTATAAGAGATTCTTTTGCAGGGAACCTTACAGAAGACCTGTCTGCCACTAATGTCAAACAAAAAGACTTTACAAAATGACAAAATGTTCTAGTTGGGCTTGAGAATAATGAGGCCCTCTGAATCTAGACAAGGTGTCATTATTAAAAATTTGAGAGTAAATTTCTTCCTCACATTCCCAAATTGATATCTCAGCATATTCGGGTACTTCATCTTGAAAAAGCAGTAAGCCGAAAGGATTGAGGTCTAGATCTAACATGGCATGAAATGACTCATAATCTTGTGAAGAGCTACCCATATTTCCTCCGAATCTTCGGAAGAAAAGACTTCGAGTGATAAACCAATAAAAAGTTCCATTGGCGCGGAGTGCTGCAAGCATTTGGTGATTGGTAATACAACTGATATCCATAATTCTTTTGTATAGGATTCCAGACTGATGAGCATGTAGTTCAGCGAATCCGAGGATTTGTAATAATCGGAGAGAGTACGAGTAAAAACATAATGGATTGATACCATAAATGTCCCACCATTCTTTAAACCAATCAGGTGTGGGGTCTTGTTCTTCAATTTGTGCTACTTGCATTCCATGAAACCAGAAGGAAAACTGCACATTGTAGAAAAAAGAGTTAGTTTTATTTTCAAATTGCATACCTGTATACCAAGCTTTCTCTTGGCGTTCATGACTCTCATTATTCTGGAGATTAGTTGGTAGCAAGCAACGATCAATGTAGATCTCACAGACGACGAGATTTTCTTCTGCATCTCTGTGCAAAGTAAAATCAAGATTTCCCATATCTTGAACGAAACTTAAAGCTTCAAAAGCTTCATCATTTCTTTGCAGTTGATCATCCCATGAAAAATAATGCTGTCCAATCCCGTGTCGGTACTTAGTTTCTTTCATAGGAAACCAGACTGTTTGATGATCCATTAGAGATTTTTGAGGATCCAGAGAATAGGAACCATCAGCACATTCAATGTGGATTTCATTTTTGAATCTCCTTATGACATTACATCTGAGGTTATTTACATCATTTGCCTGTAAAAATTCTCAGCTGAGAAGATCTGCAAAGGAATTTTTAATTCCAGAAATGAATTCTACATCAAAACAGTACTAGGCCAGTGTCATGATCCATCTTACCATAGCTGCATCTTCAAAATCACATTTATGGATGGCAAACTTAAGGGCCTGGCAATTTGTTTTAACTATAAAATGTTTGGGGATCACAAAATCTTTGAATTTAGCAATACCAAGACAGACTGCTCGAAATTCGTTCTTTAGACTAGACCAATTCTTTTGTGTAGTTGACCAAATTCCAGAGGCATACTGCAGATTTCATATATCTATTTTCTTTTTATTGGGATCATGATGGCAGCGGATTGCACCCCATCCGATATCACTGGCATCTGTAATAATGGTTTTGGGCCATTCTTCATTGATTGTACTTAAAGGAGAAATATTTCTAATTTTCCCTTTAATCCTTTTGACTACCTCTGTTAATTCCTCGGTCCAGAGAATCGATTCTTTTTGTAGTCTTTGATTCAATAAAATCCTGTCTTGGGCACAATGTTTGAAAAATTTGGATATATAACTTAAGCTACCCAAGAATCTTTGTAACTGAGTTTTATCAGTGATTTTGTTTGGGAATTTATCTATGAAGTCAAGACTATGTTGCATAATATAATATGATCCATATTGAATCACATATCCAAGGAAATCTATCATAGTTTTAAATAACTTCATCTTTGATTCTGATGAAACTATACCTTTTTCTCTGACTCTGTTATGAAATATATTGAGATGTTTTATATGAGAAGGAATATCTGCTGAATGGATTAAGACATCATCAATATACTTCTTCAAGAAACTATCCATACCTTCAAAAGTTTCATCCATAATCCTCGGGAAGGCGAATGGAGTGTTTACAAGTCCAAAGGGCATAATATTCCATTCAAAATGTCCTTCTCGAACTGAGAAAGTTGTTTTCCACTTGTCTTCTTCTTTTATCCCTACTTGCCAGAATCCAAATTTTTTATCAAACTTAGAAAAGATTTTTAACTGTGATGTCTGGGAAAGAAGCACTGAAGGCTTAAGCAAGGGATATGCATCATAATCAAGAATATTATTCAGAGGCTTATAATTTACTACCAACCTTGGTTTTCCTCTGATAATTTCTGAGTGTTTATTGACATAAAATCCAAAGCAAACAATAGGGCTATGAGATTTTCTGATCAAACCTTTTTGCAGTAAGGATTTTATTTCTTCTTTACAATACTTGAGTTGTTCAGAATTCATCAGTATTGCTTTTGATCTTCTGAGTTTTCCATGAAATTCCTTTTTCAGAGGCAATTCTACTTCATGTGTTATGGATGTGCCAAAAGGCATTTGGATCTTCAGAATAGCAGAGTTTTAATTTCTAGGAGATCTCGCCAATTTCCTTTTTGAATTTGCCTTTCAGAAGATTTTCGTCAATTTTGAGCATTTCCTTTTTCTTCTCCATTTTTTCCAAGGTATTTTGCAGCCTGTCAATTTTGCTCAATCTATTAGGAGAATTAGAATTGATAAAAGGATAAAAATATTTTCTACCTTTGAAGAAAAGGTAATATCCCCATTTCTAGGATTTTTCATCATAAGTGCTCCCATGTCTTTTGAAGTTACTCAAGAAAGGAGTTCCTAAGTACATAGCATAGTCAAGTCTTGTTACTAGTGGAGCATGAACTTGAATTCCTTCAGATTGAGAAACAAAGACATCTATTATAGCTTCTTCTGTAGTTTTAATTTCCCCGCTTGTTGTGACAACTGCTGGACATTTTGTCTTTTGTCTTTGGGGGTAAGGAATTACAATGCCACTTACTATATTCAGTCTTGAACCTGTATCAATGAGAAACTTCCACCATTCTATAGAAGAACCAATTATGATTTTCAATTTTATGCAGTACATCACATCTGCATTCATTGCATTCATTCCTAATCTAGATCTGGGATCTTCAAATTCTTCATCTGGAAACTCAAAGTCTTCTGGTCTGAAAGGACCCTTCATTGGATCATGATATGGATCAGGCTGACTTTCAGGTTCTTTCTTTTTTGTTTGATATAATGGAGGATCATGTCTTATCCAATTATTTGTTGGATGGGTTTGTGAAGATTCACCGTATGTGGGTTGTGCATGTAAAGGATGTATATTATGCACCTGATGTGCCTCGATACATAGCCTTCTATTTTCTCTGACTTCTCTTTTGAGACCTTTGATGGCTTGGCTTATTGCAGGAAGTGTCTGGGGAAGATCATCTTCAATTGTTTGTTGCCGAAATTGTCTTGTTAGACCATCTACAGAAAATAAAGCTACAGAAGGAATATAGCTATGTTGGTGAGTTACCTGTGGTCTTTGTTGTCCATCACATACCTTCACTTTTGTTTTTGGATCAAATTTGGTATCAAAGCATGGTTGTGTGAAGGTTTGACAGGATTTGCAAGGTTTCATATGCTCACGAGATCCAAGCTCCAAAAAGGAGAAGGACCACTTGAAGAATTCAACCCATAAATTGGTTCAAGAAGACCACCTTCTCGACATGGCATGTCACATGAAGAAGGTGAAGAGCTTCTTTCTGATGCGGAAAGAGAATTTAGAACGGATTTTAATGAGTTGACTAATATGTTAAAAGTGTTGTATGATGAACGAATGGCACGAATACAAGGAGAAAATTCTCAACAACCAAAAGGTGAAACAAGAGGAAATGGTTCTCGTTGACCAAAAGATGAAGATAGTGGCGGGAATGGTCCACCAGAATATGGAAATGGTGGTGGAAGAAGGCCTCCTCCACCTTTCTATTTGGCTCCTTCTACACCCTCTTCTCCTTCAACTCCTACAACCCCTCCAGCATCACCAAAAGGACATGCTAAGTCTTTGTTACATAAGCTTGATGTAAAGTTTCATTTGCCAATATATGATAGAGAATTGAATGTTGAAAAGTTGGATAATTAGGTTCGACAAATTGAAGTTTATTGTAGGATCCAAAATATTGATGATGATTCCACTAAAATCCAACTTGGTTTTCTTTGCTTGGGAGGTACAGCTCTCGTTTGGAGGGAAGCTAGGACTCAAGAAGATCTTAAGAAAAGTTATAAGATTATCTCTTCTTGGAATGATTTTATTGCAGCATTAAGGAAAAAAAATATCCATTGGCATACAAGCAACAAGCAATGATGAGATGGCAAAATCTTGGGCAAGATAAGGGGCAGAATGTCTAAAGCTAAACTCGGGAATTTCGTAAGCAAGCCTTAATTCTGGCTATTATTTTGCATATAGAAGAGACACTTATAAAGTATATTGGTGGTTTGCATAGCTATCCTAGACACATTGTTCTTATGTTTAATTCGACTAATTTGGATGAAGTATGTGTGCAAGCTACTCATCTTGAAAATCGAGGTAACAATGTGAATGTGTGGGAATATTTCTCAAAGAAACCATCCAAGTCTCCTATTGATAAGTCAAAGGGGAAAAGCAAAGGAAACCAGAAGAAGACATTTGTTGTTAAGGAGGATGGAAAATTTACTTGCAAGCATGTTTCAAAAGAAGGTCATGATGAAGGCCATTGTTGGAAATCACATCCTGAATTGAGGCCAATGAAGTTTAACAATAAGGGGAAACAAAAGACTATTGCTACCACCCAACAAGATTTGGGATTTGATTTAGGTGACGAAACAAAGATCACAACTATGGGAATGAAAGGTATATCTTCTACTGCAAGTACTAGTTCTTCTAACAAATCTTTTCTTTCTTGAAATGATAAAGAAAGGGATAATCTTTTTCATATAAGGGCGGTTATAAAACATACTAAGGTTGATACACTCTTTGAGAGTGGATCTCAGGTGAATCTTATTTCTGAAGGGATTGTCAAGAAACTTAATTTGAAAACAACACCTCATACAAAACCTTACCCTTTGGGTTGGGTATGTGATAATGCTAAATTGCAAGTGACAAGAAAGTGCAAACTTAAATTTGCAATTACTGCTAATTTTGTTGATGGTGTTGAGCATGATGTTGTACCACTTGACATATGTGGGATTGTCTTAGGAAGTCCATATTTATATGATCGAAAGGCCATATTCTATTGTCATGAGAACAAGTATCATATTTTCAAAGATGGAAAAGAATATATTGTAAGAGCACATCGCAAGAAAATGAACTTATCTCTTGTGAGTGCAGGTCAAATGAATAGGATGGTAAATGCTAGTAAGAGCTTTGTATTGTTGATAATTAAATCTAAAGATACTTTTGAATCTGAAGCTTTTTTTGGTTGTGATCCAAAACTTAAGTATGATTTGTTTGAAGTTGTTAATACTTATGGTAAGATGTTTCAGGAACCTGATGGGTTACCTCCAAAAAGAGGAATCCAACATGAGATTAAGTGGCAGCAGGGTGCTCCACTTCCAAATATTGGAATGTATCGAATGTCAGTCTTGAAGAATGCAAAGATCAAAAGACAAATCCAAGAGTTGCTTGAAAAAGGGGTCACCAGGCCTAGTACATCTCCTTGTGGGTCTCCAATTGTTTTGGTTCCAAAAAATGATGGTGCATGGCGCATGTGTGTGGATTTCCGAGCTTTGAACAAGATCGCGGTAAAGAATTGTTATCCTCTTCCTTGCATTGATGATTTGCTAGATCAATTAAAGGATGTTGTTTATTTTATTAAGCTATACTTGAGAAGCGGTTATCACCAGATAAGAATTGTTGAAGGTGACATCTAGAACACTGCTTTTAAGACAAAACAAGGTTTGTTTGAATGATTAATAATGCCTTTTGTGCTTTGTAATGCCCCTGCTACTTTCATGAGGGTGATGAATGATTTATTGCGTCCATTTCTTGATGACTTTATCATAGTCTACTTTGATGATAATCTGATCTTTAGCAAGACTCGAGAAGAGCATGTCAAGCATGTAAAGCAAGTGCTATATGTTTTGAAAAAAGAAAAGTTGTATTTAAAGATGTCCAAATGTGAATTTGGCAAAACATCTTTGGTGTACTTAGGTCATATTGTAGGGGATGGTGAATTGAGAATAAATCCTTCTATAGTAGAAGTTATTATGAAATGGCCTAAACCCAATAATGTAACAGACATTAGAAGTTTTTTGGGAGCAACCTAATACTGGAGAAAGTTTATTGCTAACTTCTCATCTATTCTAGCGCCATTACATGCTTTGACAAGTGTAAAACAGGTCTTTCAATGGGGAGCAAACAGCAGAAAGCCTTCGACACATTGAAAGAGAAGATTAGTACAGCAACAGTTCTAGCACTTCCAGATCTCAAGCAGCCATTTGAAATTCAAACCGATGCAAGTGAATATGCTATGGGAGCAGCATTGATGCAGCATGGTAAGCCAATATGTTATCATTTTGAGACTTTTTCTAATGTTGTAATTAACTATCCAACCTACGATAAGGAGTTGTATGCGTTAGTTCAAAGAGTGAAGAAATGGAAACATTATTTGATGGGTAAGGAAACAACTATTCATACTGACCATCAACCTTTGCAATATCTTCAATCGCAAACTAAGCTACAACAAGCAAGGCTTTTCAGTTGGATGGGATTTTTGCAACAATTTCATTTGGTCATCATGTATAACAGTATAAGAAAGGCATTTATAATAAAGTTGCAGATATGTTATCTAAACCTAGAGTCAATGCATCTGTCATTCTTAAGCATAATTCAGTGATGCATGAAAGTTATATTGAATAGTATGCTCAAGATGAAGATTTTAAAGATGTGTATGCAGCTTTATGTCAAGGAAATCATGTTGGATTATCACGTTCATAACAAGTTGTTGTATCATCTTGACAAGTTGTGTGTTCCATAGGGTGAAAGAATTAATGTCATAAGATAAGCCCACACTTCTCTTATTGTTGGTCATTTTGGTGTAGGCAAAACAGTTGCTCAACTACAAAGGTATTGTTATTGGACTCATATGAATGAGATTGTATCAAGATATGTAAGAGGATATTCTATGTGCGCTACTAGTAAGCCAAGTAATAGGAAATTGGTTTGTACACTCCACTTCCTATTCCTTCTCGTCCTTCGAAAAGTGTTGATATGGATTTTGTAGGAGGATTACCTATGTCTCGAAAAGGTCATTATTATCTATATTTTGTTGTAGATCATTTCAGCAAAATATGTGTTTCGATGCCTTGTAAGAAACAAGTAACAATTGAACAAACTGCACAAATGTTCTTTCAGAATGTATGGGTTCACTTTAGGTTACCCACTTCTATTATATCTGATCAAGATTCTCGATTTATCAGGAAGCTTTGGTCAAGCTTGTGGGAAGTAAGTTAAAGAAGAGCACAACATTTCATCCACAAACCGATGGTCAAACAGAGGTAGTGAACAAAACAGTAGTGCATCTAGTTTGTGGGTATTGTGGTAAGCATCCTAAGTCTTGGGATGAACATTTGCATTACATTCAGCATGCCTCCAATTGTGCCAAGCATTCATCAACTCAGATATCTCCATTGGAAGCATGTTTTGGATATTTACCAGAGTCTCCTTTGGGCTTTATTTTTAGTAAGGACATTGCAGTTAATGAGCATAGTGATGTAGACAAAGCCAAGCAATTCATTGAACAAATCCAATTGGTGCATCAAATAGTACAGGAATAGTTGGAAAAGAGTCGGGCCAAGTATAAAGCAAGGCATGATAAGCATCGTGTTGATCATGACTTTCAAGTGGGAGATCAAGTATGGTCATATATCAACAAGGAAAGACTACAAGGTAAACGTCAAAAGCTCAAACCAATCAAGAATGGCCCTTTCAAGATTGTGGAGAAGATTGGTAATAACGCTTTCCAATTAGATTTGCCACCTTACATGCAAATTTATTTTATTGTAAACGTGGAAAATTTGAGATTATATGAGCCTCCTATGATCGTTGATCAAGAAAGAATGTTCAGATTCCATCTATAGAAGATTTTTCTCTGGAATATCCTGAGGAACTACAAGAAGATACCATTCTTGGTAGGAGAATAAGGACTTCATGTAGAGGCAATGTGGAGTATCTTCGTGTGGGGCTCAAAGGTACCAATGCAAGTAAAGCACGATGGATAGAGATCGAGAAAGTAAGGGAGTTGTACCCTCACTTGTTGAATAAAATCAAACTTTTGGTGGTCCAAAAGCTTCCAGTGGGGAGGAGTGATCCAGGGGATCTGAAAAATGCTCCTGAAAGGCTAAAACCAATGCCAGGTTGTAGAGCTCGTCGCATTGATTCCAACGATGCTTGAATCGCATCAATCTGGCACCGTATGAGCAAGTTATGAGGTTCTGAAGTTTTGGCCAAACAGTAAAAAAAAGTCAACTTGCAGGGTTAACTAAGCAGGGTATGACCGCTAACGTGGCAATCCATACGGTGACGTGGTAGCTTGTGGTTGGTTGTACAGATGGGCAGGCAGGCCAATAACAAAAGGACACATTGCGGTGACATCATCAGTTGACCAGGCATACGGTGGTTAAGGTGGCCCAATCATAGACCACCACATGGACCAATCATAGGGTGCCACATGGCCCTATGAGAGGTCGCCAAGTGGCCTTGATTCCTGTGCCAAAAATTTGTTATGGTTGAACCGGCCTCTGGCGGAATCGAACTGTCAGCCTCCAACTCACGAAACGGACGCCCCGACAAATGGGCCACAGGTGTTGCTTGTCATTCAATGGGCATCGGTACTATTTAAGGTTTAATGGCATGATCATTGGTGGAAAAACAGCGAGTCGGCAAGATAGCCCGACCAGCCCAGCCCGTGGTTATATTAGAGTTAATGCGACCAAGTGGCAGAGCCAAGGGTGAGGGATATGGCGTGAAGCTTGACCTGTGGTTGTACGCAACGTGACGTGACCAGGTGTGGAGGCGGGTGTGTGAGGGGCGAGAGTATGGTGGGCATATGGCCCATGGCCCGTGGCCTACGATTATGTGTGGCCATATGATCAACGGTAGTAGGGAATCAAAAGGACCAACGGCCCATTTAACATAATTAAAACATTTCCAACGTATAACGAAACGACCAGAGGGCGTGGAGTATCGAACCCTCGACCTGCAATCCATTAAACAATGTGCCCGCTAATAGGCCACAAACCTTTTTGTTGAAAGAATTGGCAAAGCCACTAGTTTTTGTAGCACAGTTAACAACGCAGATTGGAAAAAAGAGGTGTTTCTTGGCCAACTGGAGGCCTTTTGAGTGCAACAAGAACCTAGATAGGAGTTTTTGGGTCTTCTCGACAGCATGGGATTGTTATTTTGCAAGTTGAGGTTTGTATTTTGATGTAGTGAGTAATTGAGCATCTTAATAAAGCGGTCACCACTGGAAGTTGGACCCGGAGATGTAGCCCAAGATGGGTGAACTCCGTTATCAACTTGTGTTTGTCTTTTGTTGTGATTTTATCCTCTTTGCTCTGTAATTTTCTGCAAATTTTACTTATGTTTATGCATTTTTGCAATTATAGTCCGTTGCACAAAAAGACATAAACTAGCTTGCAAATTGTTTAATAATACCTTCACTTTTGATTTTGGATCACACTAAGCCTTGAGGAACAAAAGGCTTGGAATAGTCATGCATAACTGCATTTGAATTTGAAGGTTTCATAATCTGATTTGCACTTTGAAGTTCAAACTTTAATTCACATTTCCATGTCTCATGATAATGACAAGTTTGGATCATTCACCAATTGACCTTGAACAGATAGACCTGCAAATACAAATGCAATTGATTGGTTCCAACTAGAGTAGGATCCACTTTTAAGCCTAGATGACTTGGAGAATTTTGAGAACCAAGAAAGCCTAGGAGTGGGAGGAATCGCTTCTAGTTCTCACTCTTAGAGTCTTAGTCACTGTTTTTTTACTAATTAGTATGCCGTATTTTGTAAACTTTTTGAAGCAGATGCTTTTGGTTCTATGTATCACTGAGTCAAGAATCAATACTTTGGATCATGTTTGGACTCATAACATATATTAGAAACTTATTCATTCATGATATTTTGGACATCTATTGATAGTATGCATTGTTTGGGCATGGCTTTATTTAATATCAATGAAAATGTTTCTTTAATTCAATATATGTGTATATCTTTATTTATTGAATTCACCGATTTTTTCTCGATCCGACAAAAACACTTCACTCTTTTGCCTCACCAATTTATTGTCGATTTCGAGTCTAGTAACATTGATCATGAGGACATGGGGGGTAATGGATTTAAGTAACGATTATTAATATTGGGAGTGGTTGGTGAGCAATGGAACAATACACTCCAGCACGCCATTCATGGTACAATGATATATCTCAACCCCACATTTTTGTACTCTTGTAGTTTTAGATTTGATGTTGAGGTTATGGATGGGTTCCTCGCATGTAATCAGAGGGTGGTACCAAATCCTGAAGAACATGCGGAGATTTCTAAAGAAGTGGAAATATAGGATGACCATTGGACACTTGTCTTAGTCATTGTTGTTCAAGACAGGAAGACCAAAATGCAAGGTAAGCTTCATTTTTGTTTCAAATTTGAAATTCAATCTCTCTTCTTTGTTTCACTTTCAAATTCAATGGTTTTTCTTACATTTCACTTATTTGTTGTCGATTCTCATTGTACAGGCTATGGCTCAAGAGTACCCAATTAACAAAATCTTGTCATTTGAGTGCTTAGCCAAACATGTAGCTCTTCAAGATGTGAGCACAACTAGAGTGTATTTGAAACAATATACACCAAAAAGTGTGTTACCCCTAATTTTAACAGGGGTACAAATAGACATTTTTTTCACTATAGAAATTCCACAAGATGTTAATTTGCTAATATGAACCATTTGAAAGACACTTTCTTTTCATATAAACACAGAATTTCTCTACGAAATTTGCAACGGAATAGAAAAAAATAAATGCACAAATCACACAAGAGAAGACAACAATTTTTCTAGGGAGCCCAACTAGGAAAACCCTCCCTTGCTTGAGAATATTATTGAAGAAGAATGAGCAATAGATCTCTTAAAAATACACTTGCTTCAATAGAGAATACAATGACCTCTCAGCCTTAGCCTAGGCTTGAAAACAACTTGCATATGTTGACCCTGCTTCCCCAAATCTATGCGCACTAGAGGCCTGAATTCCTCACACAAATCAAGCACCTATTAAATAGGGAAATTCCCTATTTTTATGCACATTTCTAAGGGTCTTCCTCCTTCAACAATTCACACAAAAAAACTCCTTCGCTCGTTCCTCTGACAAGCTCACACAAATTATGATTACAAAGTGTGCCTTCATTCCTTCTTTATAGCAATTCAAATAGCTAAGTTTAGTGAGTTTTCTAATTAAGGAATGATTTTGTGATTGATTGAGTTAACTAAGTGAAAACTACTCACATGCAACTCATCTTGTTACAAATCTAAGACTTGAAACTCAACCACTTGTTTTTTTCCTCAATCAACTCGCACTAGAAGACAAGTAACACGTACTTCAAAAGTACTTCAAAATGGAAGCACCCTGGCCCTGTGCCCAAATCTTCCAGAACAATTAAGGCCCACTCTTCCTCTTTGCCCTCTCTATCTATGGCTTCCTCGAATTATACTTCACTGTCTGCGAAATATTCCCAAAACTCCCTCCTTTCAAACTCATCCATCAATCCCCTTGTATTCTTGAGGTTCCTTCCTCCCTCGACAATCTCTCCAGCGCCTCTTGACACGTCAACATCATGGTTGGAGGTTGTCGCCTTCATTTTTCGACAGGTCACAGAGTATCATACACACACACACACACATATATATAGTCCCTTTTGTATATACTTTAATTTCTTTTTAGTTGTATTTAATATGTTTCATATCTATACCATTCCTTTTAATTTGAATATATGCTTGATTTATTATATTGATTTATGTTAATAATAAGAGCAATTACGTATTCAATTTATAAGCATTTAATTTATTCAAAGTTAATAAAGAGATATTTACTATATATATATATATATATAGATATATAATATGGAGTGTTATGTTTAGGGTAATATTTCCCTTATTAATTGTTAGGTTTTTAATCTAGTATCTTAATAATTAATTCGTTTATCCTTTCTTTAGACATCTTTTATAACCAATTAGTAAGTTTGCTAATGCAATGCATGTGATGCATGCATATTGATATGTAGTATCATATGCATGCCTCGAACGCATGCTAATACTCTTTTTCTGCCCATAGTTCGTGGTGGGGTCGTTACATTTTCTCTCACACGTGGCAAGGAGGATGAATTTCCTAGGCAGATTACAAGGCTGAAATTTCAGAGTTATCACAGGGCTTGACCAGTGTTGACCAAACACTTTGACTCATCCTTTGACTGCGATTTTTGTGGTGAAATTTCATTTTTGGTAGGTCATACTATTTGGCACAGAAACCAAGAATTTCTGGGCACTTTGACCTACGTTGACAGTAGGCCTGTTTGACTATAGAAGTTGACTTCAGTTGAACGAGTTTGACAGTTGTTTGGATGACTTCTTTATTGTTGTTTGACTAGTTAAGGAGGTCGAGTTTGACTGCCTTGACCAGCGTCAAAGGGGATGTTTTGTTGTTGCGTTGACCATCTTTGGCTTTCTAGTTAGGGCTGAATTTGACTCCAGTTGACTGCAAATTTGACATGGTTGTTTTGACTTTGATTTGGCAAGTCAACTTTGACTTTTTGTACTCTCTCTGCTAAACATTTGATATAATAATAAGAAGAATTGATCAAAGGGTTTTCCCCATCTTGGTGTTTTTCCCTGGCATCCGTCGAATCTAGTGTTGGCTTGTTTTCTGAATTTTGTTATTCATGTTCTATCTACAGTTACTGTCAATGTGATTTATGGTTAATGTGATTGTTATTGGAAAACTAAATTGGAAATTGTCAGTAGGCTGCTAAAGGAACATTGAAGTAATTGTGCTAAGCACAGAACATACCATTATTAACTAAAATTAACATATTTTGCTTGGTTGTACTTGTTGGTAAATATTGCAAGCACATAATGAAAGAAACAAAATGAGAAGGATGGATGAGCAAAGTAGTCCTTCTGCTTGCTAATGATAAGTATGATGGAAGGAGGGAACCGTAAGGACTCTAAAGAAATTGATGATAACAAGATCATTAAAGGAGTAAGCATGTATCATTGTGTTTTCTAGAAGAATCTTGTTTTGGCATGGCATCATAGATAAAAGTAGGTGATAGTAGCATATTAAGAATCTACTTGATTGAATTGCTTTATAAGAATCATTTGGTATTTCAAGAATGAGAAATTTGGGGACCATTTTGCATAATGTACATCCATAAATTGTCTAACATTATGTTAGACATAGTCATTTTTCCAAGGTGTGTCCTCAAGATCCTACAAGACCATCATTTTGGGAGGTTCTTGGAAAAGGCATTATGACAAGGATTAGTATATATTCCATATTATTCAGAAATAATACTCTTAAAGGATGAAGAATTGTAATTGGTCAAGTTGCAGGCTCATTATGCATATAGCTAGTTGATTGTGTGAAAGGTTAAGAATGCATGTTTGAAGTAACTTTTGGGTAGGATTCACATAATCCTGTAAGAAAAGTTGGTCATAAATCATAGATGGTAAATCTTTCATTTGGTTATATGATACCTAATAGGATGAATGGAATATTAAGACTTTCTTGCTAGAATCAACATCTAGTATAATCTCCAGAAGAAAATGGTAACTTGGTAATCAAGTTCGATCCCTGGGCACTCTGATGCATGAAGGAAGATTCATGTGGAGATGGAGCTTGAGGATGTTGATGATAAGAGAGTTGTCTCAATGAGGTAAGTCTGACGTTAATAATTATTATTGGTTATCTAGTTAACATATTGTTTGCTACCTGAAAGGATGTTGCAAGAATACATAATGGCAGTTGAGACAAGTTCAACTGTATGGATGGTGTTGACCACTACCGGTCAACTACCCATGCAGTGCACTTCCTTTCTTTTGGTAGAGAGGGGTAGTTCCTGAACGACGTGTCCGTGCCAGCCTACAGCCATCAGCAGCCTGATCATTTTTGTTGTAAACCCAGTCTGCATGTATGAATTGTAAATAATCTAAGCAGATCAGAGTCATGTATGTAAAATTGCCTAGTTGGACCTAACTTTCTAATGACGATCTGCGTCCCGGGAGGTTTTTAGTCTCACCGATCCATGGATCGGCAGAGTTTTCCTTCAAACCCGACCCCAAAGCCGGGATGCATTTTGTTATTAGGACTTTAGGAGAATCCTAGCATGTTAATCTGCTAGATTATAGTTGTGTCGCAGAACTGGGTGTTCTATGAGGGTCTGTACTAAGTGGGTCCATCCCTTTGAGATGTAAATGATGAAATGTGTTTTGAGGGTTGAGAATGTTGTAAATCCCCTCATGAGTCCTAGGTCCTAGGTCCTAGGTGATGTTTCCAACGGCTTGGTTTGATGATCCATCTTAAAATAAAAATAAAATAATAATAAAAAAAAAAATAAAAAATAAAGCAAAAACCCTAAGCAATAAAATAATAATATTTTTGTGAGCACATGCAAAATATCTTTTTAAATAAAATCGACGGATGAGATCAAGAGATGTCTTGATCCTCATCAACGGTCGAGATCAGTTCTACATGGATCACCCAAACTAGCCGTTGGGATCATTTCCTTCATATAGGGTCTTAGGGGGTCATTTTACAGGTTTATCTGATCTGTGAAGTCTGTACTGAGAAAGCTCTCTTGTAATCTGATTTTCTGATTAATAAAAAGACTTTGGGGTTCAAACTGGCTGGTGTTACTCTCTGGGATTTGCTGTGAGATTTTTGCTTCTCTGCATATTTCAGTTTTCAGCAGTTAAAATAGCTGTTTTTCAGAGCATTGTGAGTACAGGTATCTTGCTCACGTGCCAGGGTTTGAATGTTGTAGGGTTTCTGGAAATGTGGCAGGTATCTCCATCATTTCTTGAAATCTAGCAGCATTTCTCGCCCTCTTTGCTGATGTTCGCTTGAGGTGTGCAGGGAAACTTTAGGTGAAGGGTATTTGTGGGCGTTTGGGGAAGTTCTGGGCTGAACCAGCCGACTCCCACAGGCTGTTCTGTGCAGAGCCCAGCTGATTGTGCCCTGGGTTAATCATTTGAAATTTGTTTTCTGTTTTTACATGAGAGATTTTTCTTTATTTTCACAGTAAAGTTCAAATTTATGATATATTGAAAATGTTACTGCAATCATGGTTAAATCTGGCTGTTCTAGAGCTGTAAAATTTTGATTTTAGGCGAATTTTAAAGGGTTTTACGGCAAAATTTTGTGTATCTGCCAAATTTCTTTTTCTGCATATATCTGCCGAGATTTTGTTGTCTGTCTTTCAGGGTTATTTTACTGCTGTCTTGAGGACAAAAAGCGTTTCTACAGTCCGCTCTGCAGGCAGCTTGACGAAATTTACAGGTGAGTCTTTCTCCATTAGTGACCAGGTGATAATCGATTGTCAAAACCATTAACCATCGACTGCTGGGGTTTTCCATTTTCATTCTGCAGTTTCCTTCATCCCTCAGACGTGGGCATTTTGGGGGTCGTTTTGCTTGCTGTAGTTTGGTTTTATATCAGTCATTCTGCTTGGTACGTAGTCACAGCTACGGTTATTCCTCATTTGATTCAACGCATTATCGATTCCCCGGTTTCTTTTCCGAGCCAGGGCCACGATTTCGTTATTTCTGGGCATCTATTTGTTTGTTGTCTCTTTGCACTGCGTGCTGGAGCTTGCGTTATGCACTGTTCTGATTTTATCAACGAAACCCTCATCTCATTATCGTTTTAAATCTAAGGGTCTTGCTGTCTCTGCTATCCACTTGCCCGCATACGTTAATATTGCAACTGCGTCGATTTGTCTCCAGATCTTCAACGAATTTCAAATTTATTCTTTGTGATTGCTGTTGAGAGCCTTGCGTATTTGTGGTTGTGATCACATTTGTGTATGCGTTTACCAATCTCGATTTACACCATTACAATGCCCTTCATTTGCCAGTGCGTTACTCATTGTTTTTTGTTGTTTTTTTACGCTCAGCCTTTGTTGGACTGCGTCTTTTCGTTGGGGTTTGATCTGAGGCCGCATTTCATTTAAGAGCTGGTTCCAGTTTGATATTACTGCTGCGTCCTTCCTTTTAGAGTTTGGCCTGCAGCCCTGTGCCTGTCGAAAACCCTGTCCCACATACCTGCAAAACCCTTCAGCTCTAAATATCAGCGTTTCGATTTTTAATTTGCTGTAGGTTTGACGTCATACCACTGCACGATTCGGTTTTGGCATGGGTCCGTTATTTCACTAGAGTCAAGGTTTTCAGCTTAGGCTTTGTTTAAAATAGATTTTGATTTTATTTTTTTTTAGATTTAGTTTGTGCTTTTAAATTTCTGTATAGTTACGTACATTAGATCTTAATTAGATTTTTTTTATTAGATTTTAATTTTGATTTTAGTTTGGTTATAAAAAATAAAAAATAAAAAAGGGTTTCATTTAATTAGATTTTGTAAATTTCGTTTTATAGCTTTTAATTTTAGATTTTAATTTAAAGTAATTTAGGTTTTAGTTTAATTTAGTTTTAGAATAGATTTAAATTTTAGTTTAGGATTTTATAGTTACGTATTTCATTTTTTTTTAGATTTTAATTCTGTTATTTTTTAGCTTTAATTTGGTTATATAAAAATAAAAAAATAAAAATAAAAATCTTGTTGTGGAAAATTACTTTTACCATCTTCAGTTGCTTATCACTGCCTATCTTTCACGCTGAGATCTGAGCACAAAACAAATATCTGGTTTCACTGTTGTTAAAGCAATTTATCTCTCTTAGTTTGCTGGATATCTTTATTTGAAGAGCGTTGTGGTTTTACTAGATATTTAAAGTATTGCTCTCTTTATCTGATGATTGTTGTCCGTGGTTCACGTTCTTATATCATCCAGCTAGTAATCATTTAGATCTTCTAAGGCACTGGTCTGCTCAATTCATCGAATCATTTTAGTGCTTATTTCAATCGTGCATCTCGTCTCCAAGCCCAACTGCTTGGCAGTTGGCCTCCATCTTTTCCAGGGACTACCCCCCTTAGCCGCGGGAGACAGGCTTAAACGGAGAGACCGGGGATCAGAGTGACAGCCCCCGGTCTGAGCATTGTCGTGCCAATCTGCGCGACAACATTTTTTGGCGCCGTTGCCGGGGATAGAGTTTTTCTGTCCTTGGTTCTTGCTTTTCAAGCTTTTCTGTGCTTAACTTCTTGTTCAAGTGGCGACTCCACTTCCTATATTATCTACAAGAGTGTACACTAGAAGACATCCAAGCAGTCTGTGCAATCCTACTCCTGATCCTGAAAAGGTTTATAGGGTGCGATCACACAAACTCGCTTCTCGTACACTTCTTGGAAATCTTGGACAAGAAGCCCTCTCCGATATTCATTTGCTCTTTAAAGGTCAAGTTAGGCGCAACACCATGAGTATGTTGGGTCCTTGTGATTTTTCTAACATTCCTGGAGCCCCCAATGATATTCCATCTGTTGGGATAGACAAATTGCCTAGCTTTCATGGAGATAATGCCATTACTGTTAATTCCCATTTGCGAGATTTCAACATATGGATGGCTAAGTACGCTAGATCTCCTGATTTTGATCATGAGGATGTCAGGATGACCCTTTTTATCTTGACTCTAGGAGGTGATGCTCATGACTGGTTTACAGAAAAACCTCCTAATTCTTTTGACTCTTTACAATCAATCATTAATTCATTTAGAGAAAGATATGGAGATAAAAGAGAGGGACGACATCTTGTAAGAGCTCTTACTCTTATGAGAAAGAGAGAAGACGAAACTGTTGAGGAATTTAATAGAAGGTTTAATAGCATTATTAGAGAATTACCTCAAGACTATAAACCTTCAGATAAAACTCTCCAAGATTTTTATATTGATGCCTTTGGTCCTGAGCCATCTTATGAGTTAAGGCGTGCTAAACTTACTGATTATCGAGCTTGCCAAACCTTAGCTGTAGAGCTTGAGAAGGACAAGGCAGCTTCTGGGAAGTCTGAAATCCCAGGGTTTGATAGGGCTGCTACGAAACTAAAGGAACCTAAGGGAAAAGCAGCCCAGGAGCCAGAAAGTGAGCTTGTTCTTAAATTGCTTCAAAAAATTGAAACCATGGAAATCAATCATAATAAGGAGATAAACACTTTGCAGAATAGGTTAATTCAAATGGAAAGAGCGCAACCGCAAAATTTTCAGCCTCGAAATAATAATAACAGAAATAGTAACTGGCAAAGAAAAGGTCAATCTAGTGAGCAAAGGCCCCCTAATCCGCTAACCAACCTGGTGGATGATGCTCCTCCTTACTGTCGTGCTTGTGCTGATTTTCACGAAGAGTCCTCCTGTCCCATTATCAGAAGACTTCTCGATAATGGAATGCTTGGGACAAGTGAGCAAATAAACGTAGTAGGGAGCAAGTTTCCTTTGCCCATGAATGATTGGATAGAGGTTAGGGAAAGGAGCTATGATGTTGTAAATCCTAAATCTGCTTTTGGTATAAATAACCTTGAAAACGAAGATGACATTTTGGCCAGGTTATATGGTGAGAAACCCTCTCCTGAGAAAATTCTGGAAATTGCTAGAGATAAGGGTTTAACATACCAGAGAAGGGATAAAGATCAGAGTGGGAATCAAATTCCTCCTCGAACTTTAAGCCCTGGTATAAACTCTGGAATAGATGTCGATTTGGGGAATTGGTTTAATAATGCTAAAATCTGGGTTCCCGTGTCTGAGATCGCTAAGATCCCTTCCCAAAGGGACAAGTTACTTAAAGCAATTCAGGGTCCTCAAGTCAACGCTTCTCAGCAGAAGATTCGTGAGGTTGACTATCATGATGCTCCTATTTATCTGCAAAGCGTAGATGCTGATAACAAGGATCATCAACCCTTCTTTATCACCTTATTAGTCAATGGGTATAAATTGAATAACTGCATGTTGGACTCAGGCGCATCTGCTTGTGTTATGACTAAAAGGGTTATGGAACAGCTTAACTTAAGAGTTTCCAGACCCTACTATAATATATGCGCCATGGATTCTAAGAAGATCGAAGTACATGGTTTAATCAAGGATTTGCAAGTCCATCTTTCGGTCTACCCAGACATCATGGTGGTTATGGATATTGTTGTCGTTGATGTACCTGATGCTTGGGGTATGCTGTTATCTAGAAAGTGGGCCTCTGATCTAGGGGGAAGCATTCAGATGAATTGGTCATATGCTATGATTCCTTCTCCTAGCGGTGAGGGTTTCGTTAGGCTAAATAGAGAGCCTGAGAGGAAATTTCATGTTGAAGATCCTAAGAAGCCTCGTAATGAAATAATTAGAGAACAATCTGACATCGGGAACTATGCTATCATGTCCAATTTCATAATTCCTCCCGATGATGAGATTAAAGATCTTAGGGATGAAGTCTGGTATATGTATTTTGATGGTGCGTCCTCTAGTCATGGTAAAGGTGCGGGAGTTGTGCTTAAATCTCCCCTTGGTCACGTATTCAAGTTTGCCTATCGTTTAGAATTTGAAGCAACCAACAATGTTGCTGAGTACGAAGCTATATTGTTGGGTCTTGAATTGGCCAAGGCTTTAAGGGTTAAATTGCTTAGCATCAAGGGGGATTCCGATCTGGTTATCATGCAGCTTAAAAACAAATTCACATGTAGAAATCAGAGATTAAGAAACTATCGGAATGCTGTGTGGGATACTATGGAGCACTTCGATGCCCTTAACCTTGAAGCAATCCCTAGAGGGCTAAATAGTTTGGCGGATGAGCTTGCCGTAGCTGCTACCACTTTCCAGTTGTCTGACGAGTTGATTAACGATAAAATTAGGGTGGAAGTAATATTCAGACCATCTGTTCCAGACAATTCCGAGCATTGGCAAGTTTTTAATGATGAAAAACAAGTCGTTCGTTTTCTCAATCGTTTGGATGAGTTTGAGGATTTCCGGATAGTTTCTGGCGAGGATGGTTCTTTAGATCATGGACATATCATAAACCCTACTCCCAGAAATGTAGTTGCCTTAGAGCAACATTTTGATCGGCATGATGCCACGAAGCTGAGAGAAGAAGACAAGTTGGATCCAGGCGAGTACCTTGAAGTTAACATTGGTACTTTTGAAAATCCGAAAATGGTTAAAATCGGTAAAGGCACGAGTCTGGAGGAAAGGAAAAAGTTAACTGATTTACTTCGTGAATACCGAGATGTTTTGGATTTTTCCTATGATGAGTTGAAGGGCTATAGGGAAGATATCATGGAGCATACTATTCCCTTAAAGGACGAAAATGCTAAACCCTTTCGGCAGAAACTTAGGCAGATTAATCCTAAGTTGGCCCCCCTGGTCCAAAAAGAGCTTGCGAAGATGCTTGCAGCAGGAATCATCGCTCAAACTAGGCATTCGACATGGTGTTCGAATTTGGTGATTGTCAGGAAGAAGAATGGTACAATAAGACTTTGTGTCGATTTTAGAAACCTCAATCTAGCGTGCAAAAAAGATAATTACCCTTTGCCAAAAATGGAAACTTTGTTGCAAAGAGTAACTGGGTCTGGAATGATGTCATTGCTAGACGGTTTTTCTGGGTATAATCAAGTTTGGGTCAAAAAGGAAGATCGACACAAGACCACGTTCACAACACCATGGGGCACTTTTGAATACATCAGAATGCCATTTGGGTTAACAAACGCTGGAGCTACTTTCCAGAGGGCCATGGACTATGCCTTTAAAGGGTTAATTGGAAAAATTATCGAAATATATCAAGATGATCTTACTGTTTTCTCCAAAAATGGTATCAGTCATATAGATCATCTTAGGCAAGTTTTCGATAGATGTAGAGAATATGGAATTTCTTTGAATCCGGCTAAGTCTATTTTTGGGGTAACTGAAGGGAAATTACTCGGTCATATCATTTCTAAGGAAGGAGTCAAGATCGATCCCGAACGAGTTGAAGCAATTCAAAAGATTCCTCTCCCGCATAACCTCAAGTCCCTTCAGTCTTTCCTTGGAAAGATAAATTTTATCAGAAGATTCATCCCAAATTATGCAGAAATAGCTAAGCCCATTCAAGGTCTTCTGAAGAAAGATGCGAAATTTGTCTGGCAAGAAGAGGGCAAAAGGGCTTTCCAAGAAATCAAGTCTGCTATCGCGAAAGCTCCTGTCCTTGTTAGTCCTGATTACTCCAAGAATTTCATGATTTTTTCTTTCGCTTCTGAAGATACCATTGCTGGTGTCTTGCTTCAAAAGAATCGAGATGGTCATGAGCAGCCCATTGCTTTCATGAGTAGAGCACTTCAAAACTCCGAGTTGAAGTACAATACCATGGAAAAGCAGGCCTATGCCCTGGTTAAGTCTCTCAAACATTTTAAAACTTATGTGGGTTATTCTAAGATCATTGCTTTCGTCCCACATTCTGCTGTTAAGGACATATTAACTCAAACTGATTGCTTAGGGACTCGTGCTAGGTGGGTTACTAAGATACAGGAGTACGATTTAGAAATCAAACCCACCAAGCTGATTAAAGGCCAGGGTTTAGCTCAAATGTTAACGGAAAGTAATGAGAAGACTCTTGGTTTGTTCTGCCTTGACGATCTATCTTCGCCGGAATTAAGAAGGTTAGCTGAGCATGAATGGTATAAGGACATAGTCTACTACTTGACAAATCTTTCATGTCCTAACCATTTAGTCGCTCATAGGAGAAGGGCTCTTAGACTAAAGGCCACTAAGTATTGCCTTATGAAGGATGGCCTTGGATGGAGAAATCCTGAGGGCATAGTGCTTAGGTGTGTTGACGATGTTGAGTCCAAAAGATTAATTTCAGATTTTCACTCAGGATTTTGTGGTGGTCATTATGCTGCTAGAACTACTGCCCACAAAATCCTGAGAGCTGGCTATTATTGGCCTTCGATTTTCTCTGATGTGCACAAGTTTGTTAGAACGTGTCAAGCCTGTCAACTGTTCACTGGGAAGCAGAAGCTTGCTGCCCTTCCTCTACAACCTGTTATTGTAGAGGCACCTTTTCAGCATTGGGGTCTGGACTTCATAGGGAAGTTCCATGAAAATTCTAGCAATGGCTACTCTTGGATTTTGACTGCTACTGATTATTTCACTAAATGGGTTGAAGCCATTCCTGCTAAGAATGCCACTGAAAAGGTGATTATGGATTTCATTGAGAATAATATCATTACTAGATTTGGTGTCCCTGCTAAAATCACTACTGACAATGCCAAGGCTTTCAGTTCTTCAGAGTTTACATCTTTTTGTTTCAAATATGGCATTGTCTTATCTCATTCGTCGAATTACTATCCTCAGGGTAATGGTTTGGCTGAATCAAGTAATAAAAATCTCATAACCATTATCAAGAAAATAGTAGGAGATAACAAGAAGTCTTGGGACAGCAAAATCAAGTATGCTTTGTGGGCAGACAGAATTACTAAGAAGAAATCTACTGGTAAATCTCCCTTTGAATTGGTTTATGGCTTGGATGTTACCTTACCTGTGCAGCTAAAATTGCCAGCCTATCAGCTTCTCCAAAATTTCTCCACTGATAAAGATGTTGTTCAGAATAGGATAGATCAGATTGTGGAATTAGATGAGACTCGTTGGACAGCTTTTGAAACTGTATGTAAAAATCAATCTAATATTAAGAAAAGCTTTGATAAATGCTCTAGATCTAGATCTTTGCAGGTTGGAGATATGGTTTTACTTTGGGATCGCAAAAATGAAAAACCAGGAAAGCATAAAAAGTTTGACAGCTTGTGGCTGGGACCATACATCATTAGAGATATAGCTGGACCAAACTCATTCCACTTGAGCAGATTGGATGGTGAACCACTTCATCTACCAGCGAACGGCCAAATGCTCAAGCTGTTCTTCAGAGATGATATCTGATGCCATGGGGCATCTTTTGTATTGTATTTCTATCCCTACTCCTTGTCTTTTCAGCATTTTATTTCTGTTTTTAGGATTAGATTTACTTTTCATGTTTTTAGTTAGTTAATAAATAAAGAGCTTTTATCTTTCCTGTGCTTAATGTATGTGATGATTTTGGAATGGACGCTACTTATTTTTATTCGTGTGTTGTATGGATGCAGATTCTGGATTCTCACATTCCTACCAGTGCAGCAACGTGTCCCCAAGTAGAGCCAGATGTTGACCACTACCGGTCAACTACCCATGCAGTGCACTTCCTTTCTTTTGGCAGAGAGGGGTAGTTCCTGAACGACGTGTCCGTGCCAGCCTACAGCCATCAGCAGCGTGTTCATTTTTGTTGTAAACCCAGTCTGCATGTATGAATTGTAAATAATCTAAGCAGATCAGAGTCATGTATGTAAAATTGCCTAGGTGGACCTAACTTTCTAATGACGATCTGCGTCCTGGGAGGTTTTTAGTCTCACCGATCCATGGATCGGCAGAGTTTTCCTTCAAACCCGACCCCAAAGCCGGGATGCATTTTGTTATTAGGACTTTAGGAGAATCCTAGCATGTTAATCTGCTAGATTATAGTTGTCGCAGAACTGGGTGTTCTATGAGGGTCTGTACTAAGTGGGTCCATCCCTTTGAGATGTAAATGATGAAATGTGTTTTGAGGGTTGAGAATGTTGTAAATCCCCTCATGAGTCCTAGGTCCTAGGTCCTAGGTGATGTTTCCAACGGCTTAGTTTAATGATCCATCTTAAAATTAAATAAAAAATTAAAAAAAAAAAAAAAAAAAGCAAAATCCCTAAGCAATAAAATAATAATATTTTTGTGAGCACATGCAAAATATCTTTTTTTTAAATAAAATCGACGGATGAGATCAAGAGATGTCTTGATCCTCATCAACGGTCGAGATCAGTTCTACATGGATCACCCAAACTAGCCGTTGGGATCATTTCCTTCATATAGGGTCTTAGGGGGTCATTTTACAGGTTTATCTGATCTGTGAAGTCTGTACTGAGAAAGCTCTCTTGTAATCTGATTTTCTGATTTATAAAAAGACTTTGGGGTTCAAACTGGCTGGTGTTACTCTCTGGGATTTGCTGTGAGATTTTTGCTTCTCTGCATATTTCAGTTTTCAGCAGTTAAAATAGCTGTTTTTCAGAGCATTGTGAGTACAGGTATCTTGCTCACGTGCCAGGGTTTGAATGTTGTAGGGTTTCTGGAAATGTGGCAGGTATCTCCATCATTTCTTGAAATCTAGCAGCATTTCTCGCCCTCTTTGCTGATGTTCGCTTGAGGTGTGCAGGGAAACTTTAGGTGAAGGGTATTTGTGGGCGTTTGGGGAAGTTCTGGGCTGAACCAGCCGACTCCCACAGGCTGTTCTGTGCAGAGCCCAGCTGATTGTGCCCTGGGTTAATCATTTGAAATTTATTTTCTGTTTTTACATGAGAGATTTTTCTTTATTTTCAAGGTAAAGTTCAAATTTATGATATATTGAAAATGTTACTGCAATCATGGTTAAATCTGGCTGTTCTAGAGCTGTAAAATTTTGATTTTAGGCGAATTTTAAAGGGTTTTACGGCAAAATTTTGTGTATCTGCCAAATTTCTTTTTCTGCATATATCTGCCGAGATTTTGTTGTCTGTCTTTCAGGGTTATTTTACTGTTGTCTTGAGGACAAAAAATGTTTCTACAGTCCGCTCTGCAGGCAGCTTGACGAAATTTACAGGTGAGTCTTTCTCCATTAGTGACCAGGTGATAATCGATTGTCAAAACCATTAACCATCGACTGCTGGGGTTTTCCATTTTCATTCTGCAGTTTCCTTCATCCCTCAGACGTGGGCATTTTGGGGGTCGTTTTGCTTGCTGTAGTTTGGTTTTATATCAGTCATTCTGCTTGGTACGTAGTCACAGCTACGGTTATTCCTCATTTGATTCAACGCATTATCGATTCCCCAGTTTCTTTTCTAAGCCAGGGCCACGATTTCGTTATTTCTGGGCATCTATTTGTTTGTTGTCTCTTTGCACTGCGTGCTGGAGCTTGCGTTATGCACTGTTCTGATTTTATCAACGAAACCCTCATCTCATTATCGTTTTAAATCTAAGGGTCTTGCTGTCTCTGCTATCCACTTGCCCGCATACGTTAATATTGCAACTGCGTCGATTTGTCTCCAGATCTTCAACGAATTTCAAATTTATTCTTTGTGATTGCTGTTGAGAGCCTTGCGTATTTGTGGTTGTGATCACATTTGTGTATGCGTTTACCAATCTCGATTTACACCATTACAATGCCCTTCATTTGCCAGTGCGTTACTCATTGTTTTTTGTTGTTTTTTTACGCTCAGCCTTTGTTGGACTGCGTCTTTTCGTTGGGGTTTGATCTGAGGCCGCATTTCATTTAAGAGCTGGTTCCAGTTTGATATTACTGCTGCGTCCTTCCTTTTAGAGTTTGGCCTGCAGCCCTGTGCCTGTCGAAAACCCTGTCCCACATACCTGCAAAACCCTTCAGCTCTAAATATCAGCGTTTCGATTTTTAATTTGCTGTAGGTTTGACGTCATACCACTGCACGATTCGGTTTTGGCATGGGTCCGTTATTTCACTAGAGTCAAGGTTTTCAGCTTAGGCTTTGTTTAAAATAGATTTTGATTTTATTTTTTTTTAGATTTAGTTTGTGCTTTTAAATTTCTGTATAGTTACGTACATTAGATCTTAATTAGATTTTTTTTATTAGATTTTAATTTTGATTTTAGTTTGGTTATAAAAAATAAAAAATAAAAAAGGGTTTCATTTAATTAGATTTTGTAAATTTCGTTTTATAGCTTTTAATTTTAGATTTTAATTTAAAGTAATTTAGGTTTTAGTTTAATTTAGTTTTAGAATAGATTTAAATTTTAGTTTAGGATTTTATAGTTACGTATTTCATTTTTTTTTAGATTTTAATTCTGTTATTTTTTAGCTTTAATTTGGTTATATAAAAAAGAAAGAACCAAAAAAAAAAAAAAAAAAAAAAAAAAAAAAAAAAAAAAAAATATCTTTGTTGTGGAAAATTACTTTTACCATCTTCAGTTGCTTATCACTGCCTATCTTTCACGCTGAGATCTGAGCACAAAACAAATATCTGGTTTCACTGTTGTTAAAGCAATTTATCTCTCTTAGTTTGCTGGATATCGTTATTTGAAGAGCGTTGTGGTTTTACTAGATATTTAAAGTATTGCTCTCTTTATCTGATGATTGCTGTCCGTGGTTCACGTTTTTATATCATCCAGCTAGTAATCATTTAGATCTTCTAAGGCACTGGTCTGCTCAATTCATCGAATCATTTTAGTGCTTATTTCAATCGTGCATCTCGTCTCCAAGCCCAACTGCTTGGCAGTTGGCCTCCATCTTTTCCAGGGACTACCCCCCTTAGCCGCGGGAGACAGGCTTAAACGGAGAGACCGGGGATTAGAGTGACAGCCCCCGGTCTGAGCGTTGTCGTGCCAATCTGCGCGACAACAGAGACCATCACCATTATTGGTGGCCTTCCTCGCATCTGTTAACGGTCTCCATAATTGATTGGTAATCAGATAATTTCGCGCATGTTGGACATCAACGCATATATTCACATGTATCGATCTATGCTGTTCGGTGAAGCGGAAATCAAGACCTTGGGTAGAGGCTTGCATCACTCAGCCTTGTTTCCTCTCCCAAGTTGCGTATATTGTTTTTTGTAGACAGATTATCAGGATCATTCTATTATGACAGTGGATTCGCATTGCGCTTATCGGCAGCCAGCATCGTCATATCTCTTCGGAGAAAATCACTCTGAAATAGCTACTGAACATGGGAATGCCCGACTGAGAATATGATTTTAGTAGTTTTATATATATGTGTTGGATCAGGTTTCCTGTACCACCCGAAGCTCCGATCCTCTCTCTCTTTTTGCCAAAGAAGGAAAATTACAGTTAAGTAAAGTATTTCGGCCATCATCGCAGCCTCTGATCTCATACTTTAGGGGGCATCTATTATACAGCAAATTGACCTCCTCATCAACTCAGAGGGGAAAGACACAATCGTTGAAGCAAAGACCAAGATCACATGCCTTGTTTCCACACTAACGTTGGCTATGCACTGACACCCTGCTTTATAAAGCTTCTCTGCAAGCCTAAGGGTGCGTTAGTGACCCAACTAACTCAAGTTGCTAGTTTGGGAACAACGTTAGTGGATCCTAGTGAAGTTTTAAGGTCAAAGGAATGAATTGACTCATAAATATCTAGATATTTGTTCCTAAAATCACTCAAGAAAAGCAAGGAAACATCCAGATTCGACCTATTTGGAGGATTTCTAATCCTAATGAAGGAGGCAAATGGGAAAGAGTTGAAAAGCATGGCAACTTTATTGCTTTTACCCTAGGGAACTCAAGGAGGAACTTGGCAACCCTAACTCAATTGCTACATAAGCAAAGTTAGGGCTATGGCGATAAAAGTCAGAGCATTTGAAAAGATAGCATACTTGATTGTTGAGCATTGTCTCCAATCATAAGAAGTTGGTAAGAATGGAGAGGGAGAGAGAAGCTGGAGGGGTAAGGAAAGGCTGATACAAGAGATGGTTGTAATCACTCTTCCCGCATTAATATAGAACTACAGTTGTACTGTTTACTCCATGGTGTTGGTACTATCATTCATTCATTTGTTTGTCCAATACCTTTTAGCATGAGTAGCTTAGGTATGTGTAATTAGGTGTTCTTTTATGTATTCATGTATTAGTTATCAAAGTTGCGTGTTGTGATTATGCTTGTCTCTTCTATGTGCAGGACTTTATCTGGAGTCGGCTTAGGGGACTTCCACCTAGCTGCATTGTGCTCTCCATCAAATCTACACGGAGGCTTGAGGTAATCTATTTATCCTACTTTGATGGTTAGTTATTGTTTATGAACATGCATGTAACTTTGTGACGATTGCAGATAATCTTACAGTCTGCTCCAGATCAAGTCCTACACATAGAAGAGACAAGTATAAGCACAACGCACACGACTTTGATAACTAATACATGAATACATAAAAGAACACCTAGTTACACATAACTAAGCTACTCATGCTAAAAGGTATTAGACAAACAAATGAATGAATGATAGTACCAACACCACAGAGTAGATAGTACAACTATAGTTCTATATTAATGTTGGAAGTGTGATTACAACCATCTGTTGTATCAGCCTTCCCTTGCCCCTCTAGCTTCTCTCTCTCTCTCTCCCTTCTTACCAACTTCTTATGATTTGAGACAATGCTCAAAAATCAAGTATACTTGATGAGCCCCAAAAATGGGTAATTATATGGGCTCATTTGGCCTCCTAACTCAGCTTAATCCACCATTCTCATTAGTTTATTGCATGTTTTTAATTATATTTATGCTAATAGAGTGAATTGGGTTAGTCATTATTCCATAAAGTCTAATGTGTGCTTTATGCAGATTTTTGGTCAATTTTAGACAAAGTCAAAGGATTAATGAGCATTTGGCAGCCAATATTCGAGGAAAACAAGGGAGAGGATTTGTAGGAGGGTGTCCCCCTCATTTATGACTCCCTACCTCGAATCCTCCATCAAAAACTCGGAGGATAAACAGCGACATCAATGCATCCAAGGGGCAGCAGAGCAAGTCAAGAAGAATTGTTGTCTATCTCTAGTTCTGGGAAGCCGAGCCCCTTGATTTTAGGAGGGTTGTTGGGGGACTCCATTTGTATAAATAGGGGGGCTTAGAGCCTCAGTGGTTTAGCCAATATTGGTAGGATTTTCGCACTTTTGTGCAGCTCTTGTTCAGCTCATTTTCGAGCTTATTTTTGTGAACAGTTTATGTAATGTGACTTTTATTTTGATAATGGAGATGACATATTTTCTGACCCAGCACTGATTTCTTTCAGAAGGCTGAACCTCTTGAGTTAGGGCCCAACCCAAGCTGCCCAAAACCTCTTGCTTTGTACTTATATGCTTTTGCTTCAGTTCATGAATTAATTTCTGTTACATAGATTCATTTTACCTTGTTTAGAATAGGTTGCTTTTGATGGTTTGCATAGCTACTTTTGTTCCAGTTGCTGAAGTAGATTAATACAGTGATAGGCTAAGATTAAAAAAGGCCAACAACAGACCCTGATCTCCTTTCTCCCTTCCTGGGACCATGATTTGAGGTCAAGGCACCATTGCTGCCACCAAAAACACAGTTTTGCTTCTTCCATGCAATTTCTAGTGTGATGATTTGATTTGAAAAGTTAAAGGGTTGCTTCATATTCATTTTGCCAAGATTATTTCCTATTTCTGTAATAAATCTCTTTGCAAGCTTTTCTATTCATAGGGTATTGTTCAACACTTCATGTTTCCAGGTCAAAACTTAGGTTAACAAGAGATATGGTTTTGTTTTCATGGTGCAGCTAGTCCTTTTCTTGCTCTGTTTCGGTAGTTAGATGTGCAGATCTCTTACAACACACCTCAGCTCACAATACATCAATAAATCTGCCAGCATCATCTCATTTCTCACAGGTTTCACAAGTCATTCACAGACCTTCACGAATCTACCCTAATTTCTGCACTTTTTCCATAAGCTTTCCTCTCGTCATTTAAACAAATCCAACCATCATTTTTTTCCTGATCCTCCTTGTTAAGCTCCAAACACCTCAACACATCCCTCTAGTCTTCAGCTACCCTTTCCCACCATTTTTCCACTCAATAAACCTCTAAAAATAGCTCTCGGCATCCTCTTGTAGGTCCTCCTGTAGATCCTCCTGTAGATCCCCTGCAGCCTCTTGTAGAATTCCCTGTGAGTGATTTTTTGAAGTCCGATTGTAGGGGAAGTCTTCAGAAGGTTACCAGAGGCTTCTTAGGACCCCTCCACACCTTCTTACACCTCTGCAGAAACCAAATCCGCCATCCATTGCCACCAAACCTCTGCCACAGTCACAAACAGACAAAATCACATGCATAACAATTTCACATAAAACACATAAAAAGGCAAAAAGATGTCATTTTCTCATTTTCTTCTAGGAATAGCTTGAATAGATATAATTTACCTTTTTAGTAGTCAATGGCACTCATTTCATCAGTTTTCATCTCTTTTTCTGCAAAAGTAGGGTTAGTTGGAAAAATTAGGGTTTTCTAGGGTTTGCTTTACACTTTAGTCTTCTTTCTCTTCTGCAAGTAGAATAGTCTTTGTAGAGTTAGCTTTCTTTCATCACAGTTAAAAGCTTCTTCTGAAAACTCATAGAAGTTGGCTTGAGCTCCTAGTGATCTTGCGCCAACTGACCAAGTGATAGCCTGCAGTAAGAGTTAGTACTTATGCGTACAGCACCGTCGCTTTCAACTTTGTTATGAACTACCGGGTTGATAAAAGTAAATTATGAAGCCCCAGGAGTTGCAGCATTATTGCTGCAATACTGGTGCTCGCCACTTTTGCTCAGCTCATTTCGAGCTTACTTTTGTGAACCAGTTTTATGTAATGTGACTATTATTTTGATAATGGAGATGAAATATTTTCTGAGCCAGCATTGATTTCTTTCAGAGCGCTGAAGCTCTTGGGTCAGGGCCCAACCCAAGTTGCCCAACACCTCTTGCTTTGTACTTATATGTTTTTGCTTCAGTTCATGAATTAATTTCTTTTAGATGGATTCATTTTCCCTTGGTTAGAATAGGTTTCTTTTCTTGGTTTACATAGTTGTTTCCATTTCAGTTGCTGAAGTAGGTTAAATTGAGACAAGCAAAGATCCAAAAAGGCCATCAACAGAGCCTTGATCTCCTTTCCTCCTTTTGGGGCCATGCGCTGAGGTCAAGGCACTTTTGCTGCCACTAAAAGCACAGTTTTGCCGCCTTCATGCAATTTTTAGTGTTGTAATTTAATTTAAAAGTTAATGCTCTGCTTCAGACCCATTTTGCCATGTTCATTTTTGTTTCTACAATAAATCTCTTTCCATGCTTTCCTATTCATATAGCACTGTTCAGCATTTTATTCTTCTAGGTTAGAATTTGGGTTAACATAAGAGATAGTTCTGTTCTTTTGGTACAACTAGTTCTTTTCTTGCTCAATTTCAGTATTTTGATTTGCAGCAATAATGCTGCAACTCCTAGGGCTTCCTACTTTACTTTTATCAACCTAGTAGTTCGTAACAAACTTGGAAGCGACGGTGTTGTATGCAAAAGTACTAGCTCTTACTGCACGCTGTCACTTGGTCAGCTGGAGCAAGATCACTAGGAGCTCAAGCAAACTTCTATGAATTCCAGAAGAAACTTTAAATGTGATGAAAGAAAGGAAAGCTTACTCTACAGAGGCTATTCTACTTGCAAAAAGAGAAAGAACACTGAAATGTGAGGTAAACCTGGCAAACCCTAATTTACTGACTAACCCTACTTTTGCAAGAAAAAAGGTGAAAATCTAGGGAAGGAGTGCCATTACCTACTGAAGAAGTAAACTACACTTATTCAAGCTGTTTCTAGAAGGAAATAAGAAAAAAACATATTTTTTGGATTTTTATGTATTTTATGTGAAATTGTTATGCATGCAATTTATTTGTTTATGGATGTGGCAGCGGTTAGGTGGAGATGGAGGCGACTTTGGGATTTGCAGAGGTGTAGGAAGGTGTGGAGGGGTCCTAGGAGACCTCTGGCAACCTTCTGGAGGCTTTCCCTGCAATCGGACTTCAAAAAGCCACGTATAGGAAATTCTATAGGAGGCTGCAGGGGATCTACAGGAGGATCTACAAGAGGATGTCGAGAACTGTTTTAGAGGGTTTAAAGGTGGAAAAATGGTGGGAAATGGTAGCTGAAGTCTAGAGGGAGGTGTTAAGGTGTCTGAAGTTCATCAAGGATGATTAGGAAAGAAAATGATGGTTGGATTTGTTCAAAAGACGAGAGGAAAGCTTATGAGAAAAGTGCAAGAATTAGGGCAGATTTGTAAAGGTTCGTGAATCACCTGTGAAACATGTAGCAAAAGAGATGGTGATGGCTGCTTTATTGACTCATAATGAGCAGAGATGTACTGTAAAAGAGCGGCAAATCAAAACACTGAATCTGAGCAAGAAAAGAACTCGCTGCACCAAGAAACAATACTATACCTCAAGTTAACCTAAATTCTGATCTAGGAAAATAAAATGCTGAACAATGCTATATGGAAAGGAAAGCATGGAAAGAAATTTATTGCAGAAACGTAAATGAGTATGGAAAAATGGATCTGAAGCAAAACATTAACCTCTGAATCAAACTATAACACTAGAAATTGCATGGGGAAAACAAAACTGTGTTTTTATGAAAGCAAGCAGATCTTGACCGCAATTCATGGTCCCCAAAGGAGGAAAGGAGGTCAGGCTCTGTTGATAGCCTTTTTGTATCTTTCTCTTACCACTATTTAACATACTTCAGCAACTGAAATGGAAATAACTATGTAAACCACCAAAAGCAACCTATTCTACTAAGGAAGAAATATATCTAACAACAACTAATTCATGAACTGAAACAAAACATATAAATACAAAACAAGAGGTGATGGGCAACTTGGGTTGGGCCCTAACCCAAGAGCTTCAGCCCCTTGAAAGATCTCAGTGCTGGCTCAGAAAATATTTCATCTCCATTATCAAAATAATAGTCACATTACATAATACTGTTCACAAAAGTAAGCTCGAAATGAGCTGAGCAAAAGCTGTAGCAAAAGTGCGAAAATTTGACTAACATCCACTAAACTACTAGGCACCTAAACCCTCCTATTTATACAACTGGAGCCTCCAACATCTCTCCTAAAATCAAGGAGGCTTGGCTCCCAAGACTAGAGATAGACAATAGTTCTTCTTCACTTGCTCGGTTGCCCCTTTGATGCATGGATGTGGTTGTTTGTGCTCCGAGCTTTCTGAAGGAGGATTCGAGGTAGGGGGTCATAAATGAGGGGGACACCCTCCTACAAATCCTCTCCCTTGTTTTCCTCGAATATTGGCTACCAAATGCTCATTAAACCTTTGACTTTGTCTCAAAATTGACCAAAAATTTGCATAAAGCACACATTAGACTTCATGGCATAATGACTAACCCAATTCACTCTATTAGCATAAATATAATAAAAAACATGCAATAAACTAATGATAATGGTTGATTACGCTGAGTTAGGAGGCCAAATGAGCCCATATAAAAGTTGTAGCATTTCTGATTACATTATTAATGATGATGATAATATGTTGAATGTAATAATAATCACTAATGATGATGACAATGTTTACGCTAAATTGATGATGATGATTTGTTTATGTTGAATTCATGACGATGACTATGCATTTTTATATATAGATTCTAGATTATAAAAGATGAATGGTAATATGAAATATATATATATATATATATGCATGTCGTTTCCTTGCCGTATTGTATCCTGATATTTTGAAAATTTGTCATATCTGTTTCAAACCCCGTATCTGTTTCAGTGCAACTTAGCAGTAGACACTGAAACGAATACACTACAACCTTCACCATTTAAATAAAATGCAGAAACAAGACATTGATGAAGAAAGAAATACAACACATCTACCAGTGATTTTTGGACAAATGTCCCTGAAAAAACCTAGTGTGGGAAAACCGATGCAACAACTGAGGGTTTTATTATTAAGCAGTAATAATTTTTATATACAATCTTTGGATACCTTCCTAGCAATCCAGTTACAGAGAATATCACTGACAGAGAGATAAGTGAGGTTACCTCACAATATCACTGGAAATCTTGGCTGATTCAGCCACTGAATGAACTACCCCCGGCTGTCTTTGTGCTGCCTTTGCGCAGTCACTGCGTCAACCCAATGTCACACCCTCTGGGGCCATCGTCACCCCTTCAGCTGATTGATTTGCTACCTAGGAACTTCGATTTGCACCTCCCTGTCTGACACCATGGCTTCCAGCTTCTGGAATCGACTCCTTCAGCAAATTTTTGGAATCCCTCTTGGATTCTACGCTGCCTCTGCATGGCCCTCCATGGCTTTGCGTCAGCCTCTCTGGATCTGCACTGCCTCTACTGGATCTTTCTCTTTTCTCTGCCGAGTATTCTTTGACCGGGAAATATTTCCATTCGTATATTATCCCTGCCCCTCACTACAAAAGATCACTATCGAAAATCTCTCCAGCAGCTACTCTGCTTTAGAAAATTGAACTTCTGATCTCCCCTCTGTGTGTTCTCCAAGTGCCCCTCAAGCCTCTTCTTATATTTTTTTGTTGCACAACCAACGGCCCAGATTAACTTCTAATCAATGGCTTAGATCATTTTGGCTTGATCCTCGTCTTCTCCTAGAAGTTACACCCACAGTTTAGATTAATACCCATTAATTTTTTTAAATTCCTAAGTTTAGACTTAGGGTCCCATTAAAAATAATTAATTATTTTAATAAAACTATCTCCCAGCGGAATTTCCCAAAACGATTTCTGGGTATTGGAGAATGCATGTACCTAAGCCTCACTGCAAATTTTCAAACTTAGAGCACATCCATTGCTACCAAAAATCAACACTCCCTCTTAGCAAGGAATGTGCTCTAGCAATGCACCCTACTGAAGCATCACTTTGTTCAGTAACATCTCTTTCTGCGTTGCTGATGTCTGACATCCTGTCCACCAATTACTACGCAAATGCTACATCTGTACTGTTGCTGACCCTACCACTGTCAACACTGCATCCTTACTGCAACTCCCTCTCAAATTTTGCATCCGTGCTATTGCTGGTACTGCCACTGCCAACGCTGCAACCTTAACTGTTGTTGCTACTGCATCAACAATGAAAAAACATCCCAAATTACTGAACAAGTGTTCAGTATGATGCATCTCATTGCTGGAGTCTAACTGTTGCTAGTCTCTACGCTGACCCTCTGAAGCCTTTGCGATGCTACTAACATTGTTCTGTGCCAACTGCACTATTGTCAACTCTAGCTCTGTGTTGCTCAATCTCTGACGCTCTTAACAACTGCAATTGCCTCTCTGGCACTCCTTTAGACCAAATGATACTAGTCCATCCTACTACTTCTGATCTGGGCTCCCGTAGTAAGGAATTGATGCGAGAGGTGGGATCCTCAAGGATCCTACCCATCTGCAGTCCTTTCGAACTACAGCTCTAAATCACCCCAGCTCCCTCCTGGAGATGCCTGGGGTATCATGGCGAACTCCTCCTCCTTGATCTTTCCGGCTACAACCTTCGGATCATGTTTCTCATCTTTTTACTTCTTGAGAGGACATTGTTTTGTGTAGTGACCGAATTAACCACACCTGAAGTATTTGATCTTCGAAACATCTTTCTTCTTCTTTCATTGCTCCTAATGCCCCTTGGATGCGAGGGCCGCATTCTCTTCCTCCTCCTTCAGCTTCGACCCACTGTTGTTGCTTCTGTCAAGTTTACACTTGACCAAGTCTCTCCTCAGCTCCTCTTGCTTAAGAGTTGCCCACATTTCATCCCAGTTTGGCAAAGTCACCCTGCCCAGGATGCTCTAGACAAAGACTTGCCACTTCTCAGATACTAAATTTAGGGTTAGTCTTACCATCTCAGAACCTTGAGGTGTTGACCCCACAGCTGCCAACTCGTCTCGGGTTTCCTAAAGCTTTGCAAGGAACAGATCAATGTGTTCCCCCTACTGCATCTGCGTGGATCTCATCTTCTGCTCCAAGTACATCTTTCGCTGCTCGGAAGATCCCTGATATAGCATCGACAAGGAATTCCACATCTCCTTGGTAGTGTCTATGCCAGCGATGTGACAGACTATATGATCCTTCACTCCATCAAGGATCATTCTCTTTGTCTTCGCCATTTCTCCCTTGTACTTCTTGAGCGGATCTGGATCTGCGGGCTCAACTACCATGCTGTCAACGTAGACTTTGAGAAAATGCTCATCTAGAAGGCACAACATCCTTTCCTTCCAGATCACATAGTTGGATGCCCCATCCAACCTATCCTAATCTCTTAATCCACTGGGCTGCCATCTCTTCCAATCGAAAAAGTCGAATGACCTCCTCTCTCCTTTACGCTGCTGGTGGGCTAGCCTACGCACTCCTTGCTAGAGTCAATAGATTTGCTACTCCCTATTGTTGCTCAACTAATGAGAATTCAAATTTCCTGGCTAGGAATTCTTTGAGGAAGAAATTCCCTCAATGTGTATCCTCTCCTTCAGACGTCTTTCTACCCATCAACTGCCTGCGGAAAACTGCATCCCACCAGAAACCCCTCTTCGCTGAAGCTTTTGTTGCGCTGCTCCCTCTGCCGCCTACCAATTTCAATCTGGAAATCCTACCTCTCTGTCGACTCACTCCGAGAGAGATTCACCACGAAAATCTTGCCATCCTGGCCTGAACTGCGCAATCCCTCTGACAATGTGTGTTCTGATGCCCTGTAAAAAGACCATCAGCAGACAAGAATCAACAAACTTGTTCTTTGGACAGGTCTAGATGCACTTTGGGATACCAAGGAGCATCATTATGAGATCCAAAAATACCAGATCTGACTCTTCAGAGAAGTTTGAACTCGTCCTCGTCCTCTTTCTCATTGTTGTGAAACCACCCTTCTAGATAAATAACTAGACCCTCGTTAAGGCAGAGATAGGAATTGGTAAATAGTTTTTTTTTGCTTCTAAAATATGGAGTCTATCACTGCTACAATAATGCATCCCAAGGGATCATTAGTTCTGGGATCATAACCAAATATTTGGCCCTCCGTTGATGCCTTGACTTGACCTCTTAATTTCACTGTTAACGCACCAATAAGTCAACCCTTCTCACTGTATATTCTCGATTTCCCTTTTATGATGATTTTATGAAAAAGGCGTGGAGTTTGGCACTTGGAACCCTCATTCCAATCTAAAGAAGGAACATGGCCTAGTTGTAAACAATGGAACTGCAATATGGATATTCGACCTTGGGTTCAAATTCTGGAAGTGAAATGTGTGCTCAAACTTTTTACCCGTCTTCCCCAGAATCTGGATCTTTAACTCGACCTTTAAATCTCTGCTGAATGGAAGTTCTGAAATAATCTTCCCTAAAAGCTAACTACGGTGGCACTCAAACTCCACCGGAGTTAGCTATTGAGTTTCACTTGAAACTATCAAAACTCCCTTGAGCTTTTTCACGATATCAAATAGAAGTGATAGAATATCAACCCTTCCAATTGAGCCCAATCCTCTATTTATAATTCCATTGAGCTTCCTTCTAGATTCTAGATTCTCCCTTATTCGATATTATTTTATTCTCCTAGTTTTACAATTATGACGCCATGAATCATGACCATGGAGGGATCTCATGAATAACATTACGAGGACGTCATGGTGAACCACTTCAACCTTCAAGGTATGTGCAGCGAATCTCGCTACATGATCAATTGTAGAGAGTGGATCACCATTAAACATGGGAACCCCACGTATGGCAACCCAAGTGACATGATTAGGGTGTCTAGGAATGCGTGCGATGTCCAAGGAAGGAAATTCATCAAAGAAAGAAATCCTATTTGGATACACATATAAATTATGTACGAATCGCCATGGTGAAATTAGAGATGCCTAGAGAGATGCTTGCTTCACCCTATAAGCGTTGACCTTAATGCGCAATGAAGATCTAGGGTTGTGTTCTTCCAATGGAGTCGCCAAAAGGATGTGACAATATTATCGTAAGGGTACAAGACACACGTCTTGTGTCCCCGACGACGATGCCAAAAATGTTGTTGCACAAACTAGCAAGCCTAGTTAGTAGGATAAAGCTAGAGGACACTGTTACCCATCATTTTGTCGGTGATATCCCTAGGAGAAAAAAATTATGCTTGATGGTCTTTAGCCGGCAGCCAGCAGCCCCTTTCAGCCACCAACTAGCTCAGTGTGCCATTTCTCCACCACTTGAGCTAGTCATGTGGTCCCTCACCCATTTGTCATGATCATATGGTTGAAGGTGGGCCTCCCAAACCTAAAGGTATGCCTTGTCATTTGGCGATTAAGTATTTTAGTGTACTTATCATGGAAATTATTGGGCATGGATTAATGGGGGGATTTTGCGGAAAGAATAAACTAGGTCTATGCTCTTTTCCCCTAGGTCTCGTTGGAAATTGTACCACAAAATGAAAAATATGGTCGAGACAAACACATGTAGCATGTAGGCAAAAGCCAATACATGAGCCCTACCCCTTCCATGGCCAATCACCCTGGTTCATATAGACCCTAGATGAGCCTCCTCTATCATTCAGGAACCCATGATTGTCCCGACCCCTAGTGGGCGATGAACTGCCCCACCTTAAAGGGGACATCCACTGCTATACTTTACACATCATGCTCTCATTCCCTTGAGCCTCGAGCAATTAACCGAAGAAAAATCATAAAGGCAAAAGACATATGAAGAAGGGTGGAAAAATCAAGGCAGGGGAAACTCATGTACCATGATTGCTCCCTCCTACACATCATTTACCCAAGTATGGGATTCCCTTGCATTAGCTACCCTTGTACCATGGCATGTGACCAAGGTTTTCCCCTTCATCCCCTACTCTATTCCATCACTTTATCACATGCCACCACCATTTGAAGGATGTACCATGGACATACCACCCCCTTTAGAAGCAAAAACCACCTAATAGGGCGCTTGGTTAACCCCCCTTTGAGCTTGGAGACATTTGCACATGCCAAAGCCCACTATGGAAAGGTGTGCCAATATGAAGTGCCCACCTATTTTCCATGGTTTGTAAACTCTTTTACTTGATTTATTTAATGACTTAGTGTACTAGAAGGCAAGGGGACACATTGGATCTTATGCAAGATTACAGATGATTTCCATTTTGGGTTTGGTCTCCCTATACAGGGTCCTAACCTTCCAGAGGGATACATTGGCACATATAGGGTGTGTGTAGAAAGCCATGGGCCTTCAAAGTAGAAGATAGCATTCAGTGGATCCCCAGAGTCATTTACAGATTGCTCGTGGTTCACCTATTGGACAAAGAAGATGCACTTATTTCACCATGCCCAACTGACTCCATAGTTGCACCATACACTTGGCAGATGATCCATGATCTATAGGATGATGTGGCATCACTTATATCATCATCCTAGCCCTTGCAGATGATCTACAAGCATCTTCGATCTGTTTGGAGACCCATGAAGACATTTGCGTGTCCCCACATCCATTTGGAAGTACCACAGGTTTATTAATTGGAGAACAAGGGGCCAATCCCATGAAACTATTTTTGGAGTCATATTTGACATTATGGCACCCATGGACTTCATTAGGCCTCCTCTAAGGCCCAACAACACATGTTATTGATCATTCAACCCTATTGAGAGACTTACTCCTTTATCATTGAGCTAGTTTGGGGCGCTTGTCACCAAAAGGTTGTTATTTTGCACATTCTTTTATTCTAGGGGCTAAATTAAGCCAAAATAAGCTAAATCGAGTTCATTAGAATGTGAATAAATATAAGTACGAGGAATCATTTGGATCATCATCACATGGATTGATCAAACTCTCTTGTGAGATTTTCGCTATTCTCTTTGGAGGAAGAAATTGGATGGATGGATGAATTTGATGTTTGGATATCTTCATTTTTGTCTTGGAGCTTCTATATTGAAATATGATGATGACTGGATATGCTTGTTCTCACATGTAAGTGCTCTATTAATGCTATTATGTCATTATTTTCTCTCACATTAATGATGCTATGATTTTCGCTATACTAGGCCAAAATTTTGTTCCTTTTCTTTGATGAAAGGGTATAAATTTGTCTTTTAGTAGCGTTGCATCATGTTACAGGACATGTTTGAATAAGTGAATGTTCCTATAGTTATTTCATGGAAATTGATCTTGATAAGTCATCACATATTGCACATTGAAGTATAAATACCTTGAAGCAATTTTCCTCATGCCCTAATTGTCATGTGAAATTGTTCTAGGGGCCTCCTTAACTGAATGAAACCATCCTAATCATTGGAATCTTCTTGACTCCATTTCTCCCAAAGTTATAGGCACTGGTCTTCCATAGGCGATCACCTTAAAGCATATTTTTCTCACCTTCTCCCTGTCTTTCTAGTCCTAGCCTACATAGGTCCCCTTGGGCATCACTTATCTCACAATCTAGCCATCTAAATACTTTGATTTTTGGTCCACAACTGAGTTGGAGTTTTCTCTAAAGGCCCTCCAAATTCAAAGCAAATCTGACGGTGGGATCTAGAGATATTGCAAGCCCTAGCGCGAGGACCGTTTCTTGCCCTAGGTTTCCCTTGGCTGGTGACTTCATTGGGATTATTGCATCAAATTCAAAGAAATCTTCTCCTTTAATCCTCTTCTCCCCCTCAATTAGATCAAGCACACTCTTGGTTGATCAATTCCATCCCCTTGACCTAATTCTGGGTCCACTTGGCCCCGTTTGGTCCTATACCATTTTAAAGATCAATCTGTAGAGACCACTTGGAATCCAAGTTTCCACAAAGATTGCAATAGCTACAAAATTAATATGATTCTGCAGTTGTTTCATGATTTCGTAGCTATTTCCATTGTTTGTTGGATTCCAGTACGCTAGCCAAGCAAAGAAGCACATGGGCATATGGGGATTTATCTCCTCATGGATCTCCTCCTATTCACCCAAGCCAAATCAGCAAGGAAATCGCCCAGTGGCGCAGTCAAAGAAGCAGGTCAATACATGGATAAGCGGAGCAGCGAGAGTTCAGATAAATCACGACTCTCCGATTTGCTTTCCAAATAGAAAATCGTAGAGAAATGTTATTACTCCGTTATAGATTAGAATTCAAACTAGGATTGTTTTAAGTTTTATAAGGCATAAAAGTCTCAATCTGTTGAGCACGAATTCTTATATATAACTCTATAAATAGAAAGCAAGAAGGCATATGTAATCTTTGAATGACTGTTTGAATTTTTATAACTCTGTTCTCTTTAATTGAAGAAGTATTTTCGTCAACCTCATGCGCAGTTCGCTGTTGAATTAAAATTCTAAAACCTGTTGTTTTGTGGAGGACCCCTGCGGACAATTGAAGTTCAATTTTTTACATTTAGCTCAGTCATTTCGTTTCGTTATTTCCATAATTTCATTATCGTAGCTTCAGTTTCTTTGTAATCATTTGTTTACAGTCTTTCTCTTGTTGTCTACCAATTTCAATCATTTATATGCTTTCTAAAATAGAACCATATATATACTCTTCTTCTTTTCATAGCAATTACATTTGTTAGATTGCATTCCTTTTGTTTTTGTTTTATTATTTCAAAGTTGAATTGTTAATTGCAGTATAGAGATCTTAACATGGGATACTTTATAAATTCATTCTAGAATAGAAGTGATTCTCTTTTAGAGTATAAATAATTGTCTTTCTAGAACATAAGTAGTTTATTCACAGATTTTAGAATAACTTTCTTTTTAGTTTCTTTTCAAAAATACAATTTATCTTAAAGAAGTTTTTTGTAGAATTTACAAAGTAGTTTTTCTTTTCCATTACTTTGCATAGTAGTTCTTTTGAAACTAACGATAGTCAGTTAAATAGGATCATGATAGCTTGTTTTAATTTTCTTTTCAAAGTTGATTGTAGGAATTTAATTGTAAATCATCAATCTCATTAGGAATATAAGAATAAAGAAAAATCCTTAAAACAAACACAATCATCATTTTAATAAACTCAAGAAGGCTTCTAGCATATATAGTGCACTTTCATTTCACAAGTTTACCAACTCCGGTCGATAATTTACGTAAAAAATTTAAGAACATTAAATTGATCGAACATTTTGGTGTTGTTTCCGGGGAAGTGTAAATAAAAGTCTTGATTTCTTTTAGATAAAAAAAAAAAAAATAACAAACAAAAAAAAATGACATCCATAGGGAAAGATACTCTAGGGATAGATTTGTAGGTAGAGGAAAGAGCTTATTTCCAATAACATCACTTACCCCACCCCGACCTTGTAGTGCCACACCAACCACACAAACTCGAATTCCATCCACAACAGGCAAACATAAACTTCCCGAGATATTAAAATCCAAAATCCAACCAAGAGATTTACCAACTTCATCAACAAAAACCATAATAGAAGAAGATCCCATATCCCCAACAACAGGAATAATTTTCCTATCTTCAACTGGAGAACAACTTCTAGCTCAAGAGTTAGAAGTTCCTACTGAAGAAGAGGAAGAAGAAACCTACTTCAAACCATTGATAGAAGAACCAGAGGACCTAGAGGAAGTTGAAAACCCAATCTTAGAACTAGAACCAGAGGACCTAGAGAAACTTGAAAACCCAATCTTAGAACCAGAACCAGAACCCTATATTAGTTTTGAAGAATCTACAATGGCTGGAGAAGAAGGAGAGGTACATAATTTGAATGTTGAACAACTTAGGATTGGATGGGGAAGAGTTGGTGGAAGAAAAGGTGGAAGAGGAGGTGGAAGAGGTGGAGAAAGAGGAAGAGGAGAAGATATAAATCCAAAACCCTTTGGATTTCCTATCCTCGATGAAGACACAACTGTAACAATGAAAAATATCTCACCCTCTATCCTCCCAAAAACTTTCATGGATTAAGGAGTGAAGATCCTGAGACATTTCTCTTTGAATTTGAAGTCTTGTGTAGATCATGTGATTATCTACATGGTGCTCAAATGTTGAAATTATTCCCTGCAACCCTTAAAGATTCAGCATTAAAATGGTTTATGAGTTAAGGAATAAACTCCATAAGAACATGGGAACAACTGAAAACTACATTTTTAGAGAAATATAAGGATTATTGTATGCCCCATAACATTAAAGATGAAGTTTTTAAAATGATACAAAAAGAAGATGAAAATCTTGAAGATTTCGTCGAAAGATTTGCTTAAAATGTAAAAAGGGAAAAAATGAATAATCTAGATGAGGAAACTTTTAAAGCTCTCTTATTGAAATCCATTAGAGATGAGTGATTTGATCCTCTCAATCTAATGGGTAAGGGAGACATTTCTTAGTTATCACTAGGAGAAATTTGTGAGTTGTGCATACACATTTCAAGAGGCAAAGCAAGAACTAGGAAAATCCCAAGAGATCCTCTTTTATCAAGGATTAATAAATCTGCAGTTGGGACAGTAAGTAGAGCAGAATTAGGAAATTTGCTTGATAATTTTAAAACAGATATTTTAAGGAGTCTTAATGAACAAATTAACACCCTTAAAATACAAAACAAGAAAAAAGCTGAAAATGTTACATGTCCATTTTTTGCCCTAACTACAGAAAGAAACATGCCTTGAGAGAATGTCCTTTTGATTTAAAAAGTGTAGAAACTTGTGTTATTTGTGTGGAAAACCATGATACAAAAGAATGTCCCTCAATACCAGGTCTTAAAGCTGTCTATCAAGAAGAAGGCGTACCGAATCAAATAGATCCTCTCTATTTTATTGGTAAAAGACCTTGGCAAAATCCACTGCCAAATACAACACAAGGTTTTAATACTCAACCATTTGCACAATCTTCACAAAGTAATTTGACTGCCCGAATGCCTTGGCAATCTTGGCCACAACCTTGGTCACAAGGATGGAAAAATCCTTATGGAAAATACCCTCAATATCCTCAATTTCCACAATTTCAACAATCATATCCTACTTTTCCTCGACAATATTATTTTCAGCCTATTCAACAAACTCAACCTCACAATTTGAATCCACAACTTTCATTACCATTTCTTCAAAGACCAAACCAATTCCCTGCCCAACCACACCCAAATCCAAATAATAATAAAAATTCACAGCCTGTTTACAATATGGAAGGACAAAATTTTCAAACCTACATGATAACTCCACTACATCTAAACAATGTTCAACTTAGATTTGGTAGACTATTAGAAAAGAAGTCCCCATCAGTTGTTATTCATGAAAGTGAAAAAGAAAAGATCTCTTTGGTACCAGATTTATTTGGTACCCAGGTCCCAGTTGAGGGAGAAGATCCTGCTGGCAGCCCATGACTCACCATTGCCAGGGAATCAAGGGTTTACCAAGACTTACAAGACCATCCTGGAGAACTTTGCATGGAGGGGCCTCAAGGATGATGTTCTCAGGCATGTTCGGGAGTGTGACACATGCCAGAGGAACAAGGGTGAGCAAACACACCCGGCTGCGCTACTACAACCTCTTCCTATTCCTGAAGGGAAGTGGGAGAGCATGTCGATGGACTTTATCATGGGGTTGCCCAAAGCACAAGGCAAGGATTGCATATATGTGGTGGTGGACCGATTGACGAGGTTTGCACACTTTTTCGCCATCTCAGCCCAGTGCTCAGCTTCATAGGTGGCCGAATTATTTTTAAAGAGGTATTTCGGCTTCATGGTCTTCCGAAGACCATAGTCAGTGATCGGGACAAAAGGTTCATGGGAGGATTTTGGGAGGAGCTATTTCGACTAGTGGGCATTGAGCTCACTTTGAGAACCAGTTATCACCCCCAAATGGATGGTTGGATGGAGATTGTTAACAAATGGTTGGGGGCTTACTTGCGTAACTACGTGATGCGACAACAACGTGCATTGATACAGTGGTTGTACTTAGGCGAGTACTGCTATAACACCACATACCACATGTCCATAGGTATGTCCCCATTCAGAGCCCTGTATGGTTACGATGCATTATGTTTTGCTAACGTGATGTTTGTAGACAACAAGGCCCCTAGAGCCAAGGATTGGATACAGGAGAGCCAAGATATCTTGAGGGACCTCAAGGATAACTTGCATACTGTGCAAAACCATCAGAAGCTCTACGCAAACAAGGGTCGAGTAGAGAGACAATTTGAGGTTGGAGACTTGGCCTTTCTGAGGCTCAAGCCATACAAGCAGTCATCACTCAAGAAGAAGGGGGACGAGAAGCTCAAGCCTCGCTTCTATGGGTCGTACCAAGTAACCAGGAGAGTCGGGGTGGTAGCATATGAGTTGGAGCTACCCCCGGGGAGCCTGGTACATAACATTTTTCACATGTCTTGCCTGAAAAAGGCACTGGGGCAGCAGGTGACAATGACTACAGAGCTACCACCTATGGATGATGAGGGGCACTTAGTTATGGAGCTAGAGACTATTTTGGACACTCGTGAGAGGCACTTGTGGAACAGGGTCATCAAGGAGTTTTTGGTGAGATGGAAGAACTTATTGGATGAGGATGCCACTTGGGAGGGGGAGTAGATACTTCAACATCCTTCATTATAATTGCTTGAGGACAAGAAACGTTTTGGTGGGGAGGATTGTGTTATTCCCACTTAGCAACATTGCTAAGTGTAATATCAATTTTGCCCAGTTTTGGATAAATTTGCACTAGCACTTAGGAAGTGTGGGTTTAGAGGCCCCACATCCATTTTGATTAATGTGAGCCTAAACATTGGAGGATGGAGAAGGAAAATCAAGCCACTAGTGGAACGTGGGGGAAAGTCAAGCTCGGCCCATAGAGAAATGCGACCCACAAGGGAAACACACACTCATTGGAGAAATTTTGGTGGGGGAAAGTCAAGCTCGGCCCACATGGGAATTTTGGAGGCTCTTTGACAAAAAGAGCAAGAGGCATTTTGGTCATGCATGAATATTCAAGGATTGTCTTAGACTAGCATGCTTGAGCTGAGCCAAGTCTGTAAGTCTTGTTTAGCACAAGAGTGTTTCTAAGCGGAAATCTCAACCCTTGCGTCGGTGGAATTTGAGTGCCAGCCCAAGGAGGGAGTCCCATCCATTCCAGTTCAAGCGAGCAACAGAGAGTACGAGTTTGAGGAGAGGTTCCAGCAACAGCAACATAGGAATTGCGTAGTTCTTGGAGGAGTCACACTTGGAGGTTGAGGAGAGAAGGAAGTTTGGGGTTGAAACTTGAGGATGAGTTCCGAAAAGTGTTTTTTTGTGATTGCAGCCATTTTGCAGTAGGATTGGCAGGTGGGTCAAATTACCTAGCAGCAGAGCCATTGAGGGAAAATAGGGCCGCAATTCCAAGGTCAACCATCAGCAAATTCCTTCGTGGGTTATTTTGGGTATTTGGTGGAGAGCCCAAGGTTAATTTCCCAAAATTTTCTGAGCATGGGAGGAGGCCCTAGTAGCTATTCTACATAACACACAACCAACAACTCATTTTCTGAGCATTTCAACGCAAAGCTAAGGAAGACCAACCAGTACGCTTGGGGGAATCTCACATTCATCATTTGGGCTTAGATTGCTTGCCTTAGGCAAGTCCCCGGGTGCATACTTTCCAAGAACCCATTGTTCTCCATGCTTAATCAATAAAATGGCTCAGCAGCGCAGTTTTTGGCTCTAATAGGTGTTCTAATGTTTGATTAATTTCTTTGTGTGTTTATGTCTATGCATGCTTTATTTATCACTTTAAAGTTTCATTAGGGATATTATAGTAATCTAACGTTTGCTTGTCTTTTGTAAGCTCTTTTTCATAAGACCATGGACTTTACACTAAATTCGCTCATACAAGCACTCAAACCATAATTGAATATCATTGTATGTCTCTTACGTAATCTTATTGGCATAACTTTAATTTCACATTATTGAACATTTTTGTGATCTTGAGGTTTTAAGAACCTAATTGGATAGAAATATCTTGATATCTAAGCGCTATTTGTTTAAAGGCCTCTAATCTATTTGAATTGGTGTTAATTTACATTGAGCATATTTGGAATAATATTGGCATTTATCTCATTGAAATATCTTGGAAGCTTTTAATTTAAGCAAGAGCATTGATAATCTTGTGATAATAATCGTTGGTATCTTGTTAAGCATTGGTTAAATTATTCTAAGTGCTTCAATTATCATTGGACAAGTTATTACGGATTTGGGCACATCTCGTAATTGTTGAATAATTGTATATTGTGGGCATCTATTGTATCTTATTGGCACTTGGTAATTTGGCACACTTTCTTGTGGATAAGATTGTATCTCATTGATAAGTACTTGTTGGTGTAATTTAGTACTTAAGAAACTTAAACAATCTTACCTCAAGAATCACTCAATCCATCTTGCATTGCATTCTAAGTCTAGTTCACTATTAATTTACCTCCAAGCATAAGTTTGGTTGATAGATATTTAGAGCCACCCTTTCTCAATTTAGCTTGAGGGACTTAGCAACTCTTTAGTGGTTAACACGGTGACCTTGCAGTCATCAGAGCCACAGTCTCAGTAGTGCCAAAGGCATCAGGTGGTTGGAACATAGGGGGAGGTATTGCTAATCAAGCCTTTGCTTGCTTCCCATTGGCTTCCATCCCACAACCTACTCTGGAGACTAGTTCCAAAATAGTTAAATGAAAGGCTATACTTAGAATAGGCATATTATTAGAAGTAACCAAGATTCTTGCATCACACCTAGGTCTCAGGATTTGCATAGCATATAGGTTAGTGAAGCATCTAAGCAACAAATGTTGATCCAATTTACTTGGCATCTAATTAATTATAAGCAAGAATTTGACTCCATAAGGCACTGGTCTCACATTCAAATCTAATCTAATCTTTAAATCTTGCTAAAATTAACCAAGTAACTAGGCCATTCAATCGTGTCTCCCAACCTTGTTGGTTGCCAACTTGTCTTCCATCTTCACATTTCCATAGGGACTACCCCCCACCCTAAGTTGTTGTCGCAGGGCCTATACATTTTGAGAGACAACAAGTCCACTTGGGTTTCTTTGTGGTCCGACACCCTTTGTCACTCTAATTTCACAAGGATCATATTAGGAACCCTATTCTCCTAGGATTCTTAGGTCTAGGCATTTCATATCTAGAAATATTCCTCATCCCTAGGTCTAGGTTTCCCTTTAGCCCTTCTTGGAGAGCCATGCATCTTGTTTCTTGGGCAAGAATTCCCCATCATATGAGTCTCTCCTTTGAATAGGCTCTTTAAATCACTACCTCTCCATAATTGAGATACCATTCTTAGTGATTTCCCCTATTCTAGGACTCCTCCCATTGGTGAAAGTCCGTAAAGAGCATGGGACATTGATTGAGTTGACAATGGGTCTTTGTCCCATTGTTTCCACTTGGTCTAGTAATTGCCCCTTTGTAATCTCTCTTAGGACCCCTACCAGATTGAGCGGTAACAACATCCACAAGGTGTTAGCTTCCCCTTACCCTTGTTCACACCTTGGGTCGGGCCTGAAACCATGCCTTGGAGGTTGATGCAGCTGAAAGGAAAGTTAAAAGCATAATTTGGCCACTTACAAGAGGAAATGTACCACAAAATGCAAAATATGGTGGGGACATAAAAATTTAGCACGTGAGCAATAGCCAAACATGAGCTCACCCTAGCTCCTAGGGACCTTATGAGTGCCCCCCGCATCATTAAGGAACATGTTAGCCTTGAGGTGCAACACTGCTATTTTGAAGGCTCAAGAAAGGAAATGGTCTATTTTGTTGTTGTGGAGAGGTTCCCACACGGTCCATCACCCCACTTTCCTCACTCATCCTCTCCCATTCTCTTTCACTCATGTGCTAACCCAACCCTCACATCCTAACAAAACCCACTTTCGCCTTGGCCCTACCTGAATTAACCTTACCTTTTCGCCCATATGCACCCCTTCGCACATTTCTCGAGGTCATCCCATACCTCCATGCCCCTCCGCCGTTGATCTTCCCACCGGTCTGACGGCCCGCACTTTACCTAACCAACGTGATATGCTCGATCAATCATCGCCGTTAGATCATTCCCACTAGATCTAACAGCTATCACGCATATCGCTCGGGCAACAAGCGAGAAGAATACTCGCCCGATAAAGGCGGATTCCTCTCTCTCCTCCGCTGCTACATGGCGCCCGATGAATGGAATCAGGCGGGCTCCGACCTTTACCGCTTTACCGCCCTATGATCGCCCGATAGAAACCATTCTTGCCTGAATAAAACCGCTCTCGGGCGTTATCCTTCAAGCACCTCCTCCGCCCGATAGTTGTTCGATCTTCCCATCTAAGATCTGATGGCTCGCCCTTATTCCGCTCCTGCCACGATTTCAAGCCTCCGGCATTTGATCTCCTCCGTCCATTCCTCTCGATCCAACGACACTCATTCACCATCACCGTAGTTCACCCTCCGCAGCCCGACCAACATCCTGACCGTCGATCCTTCCCATCCAACATGCCCCCGTACCCCGCTTCCCATCAGTCACCCAGGGAGGAAATTTGTTGGCTCTGTCAATGTTTTTGATAGTCTGAACTGAAATAACGGAATACATGGCTGAAAGGAGGAAAAACAACCGCACGATGCAGCCAAACCAACAGAAATGATCATGGAACATCACAGCATGTGTGAGCCACCTGACAGCGTGGCGAAATTACCAGAATTTGATTACTGTATTTGTTAGAAACAAAGCCCCTGTGCTCATGTTTGTCTAGTTATGGCATCAAGTAGTTAGAAGACAAAGGGGACAGATTAAGACACCTCGAGCCTCAAAGGATTTGAGAGCATTGTAAAAAGCCTATAAATGGCTGAAAGTTAAAAGAGACAAGGGTTCAACTTTTGAAGACTATGGAGACTCTGTTCCTCTCAGCATCTCATATTCATTCCAGTAATACAAGCTTCTTTTGTTGTTACATGTTCAACTACCATCTCCTCCTCCGTTCTAAGCTTGCCCTTGAATAGGTTATTCATGTTTTTCTTCTGTGCCTAATGCCAGATAATTGTCATCTTATCTCTACGTTGATAAATTAGATTTGCAAGCTTCATTTACTTTCTGTAGCTAGCCATTCATATGTGTTTATGTATGCATCTGCTGGTACAGTCAGTATTCTCCATCTATCCATTGAATCTATAAACTATTGAGCATTAATGGTCTAAAGCCTTGTCAAGCTGAGGGTGTTCCTACATGTTTGGAGTGAAAACACAGTTGAAACAGTCATCTGACTTGATCCAAACCCTAACCCATTCCAATAGTTCAGAGAACAATATTGAAGATTTATATGTTACCAGGCATCTCCGAGCTACAACCTAGGAGAGTTTCCTGGAGTGATAACATAATTGGCACCGTTGCTAGGGAAAGGAGACTGAAGCTCAGCTTCCCTCGGGGACGACACAAATCCAACTTTGATAATAGACAAACTCTGGACACTATTTCGGTTGTAATCATCTATCTAGAGACTCTACTGGAGGACGAACCTCTTGGAGACTTCACTCCATAGTGCTGGCTCAGTTTGTGAGGCATACCCAGTACTTGACCCTGAAAGAATCGTCAAAGAAAGAAAAGCGTTGCAGAAAGGAGCATCAGGTTCAGGTAGTTCTGAACAATATTTTGTATCTCTTCAAGAAAATCCTATAATAGAACAAATACATGTTGAAAATATAGCATCTAATACTAGTAGTGAAGAAAAAATCTCAGAGATCCATAGAGCTCCTTATTCTTTAGGTCCTTCTTTCGTTGTAAGCCCAAAGGAAACCTCCCCTCCTATCCATCATACTCCTTTAGTCCTATCAATCACTCCTCAACCCTCTATCATTCAGACTTCTAGTACCCTTGTAGCCACCACCGCTATGGCAGGACCACAAGCACCTACCAAAATGGAGAGAATCATTGTTGCTAGGTATGTACGTCTAGTACTGCCCACTCCTTTGAATGCCATGCCTACTGGAGAATATCAGAAGTATATGCCTAAGTTCACTGGGACTGAAGGTGTTACAGCCAAGGAACATCTTGAATCATTCTATAGCTATGCTGATAAACTAGACATTAGTGAAGATGATGTGTGGATGAGAGTCTTTGTCCAAATGGTTCAGAGAACTAACCCCAAGGTCTATAGCAAATATCGAGGCTTTAGATGATGCATTCCTAAAGCATTGGGGGGATAAGAGGGATCTACTCTACTACCACACCAAGTTCGGGAACTTAAATATGGAAAATGGTGAGTTGTTGTTTGATTTTAATAAGAGGTTTAATCGCATGTATAGCAAGATACCAGCTGAAGTAAAACCCACCACTACCTCTACTAAACTCACCTATGCCAGTGCCTTTGATTCTAACTTTTGTCTACTATTGAGGGAGAGACGATGCGCTACCTTGGCTGATATGCAGGATGCAGCCTTGGAAGTAGAATCAAACATCATGGCTGCAAAGAAGCTCAAGGGGAATGTTGATAGAAGGAGATAGAGGGGAGAATCTTCATCATCTTCAGATCCCAAGATAGATAAAATGACCAAGATGATAGAGTCATTAGCCTCTGAAATCTCCAAATTAAAGGTTGAGCAACACCCTGGGAAAGGAAGAGTTCCTAATACCTTTGCCCCTAGAAATCCAAATCCATATAGAAGAGCTAATGAGCAGTTGCAGATTCTACAAAAAGCAAAGATGCCAATGAAGACCAAAGGGTGAAGACCCCTTTTCAAAATGTAGTCATGGAAGAAGAACAGTTTGAAGAAGATGATGAGATCCATTGTCTGGAAGACAAAGGCAGTGCCTCCTTTTTTACTTCAGTTGCCTATGAAAAGTCATTATTCAATGACCAGATCAGCCAAGAGTGGGATGGTGAAGCTGTTCTGCAAACTGATGATCAGCACAGATATGATCTGAGGTCGAAGATGAATAATGCCAAGGGAACTCCTGTTCAAAGAGTTGTTGTCCCTGCAATACAGCAAGCTAACAAGCAAAAACGACCGGCAGTTAATCCCATTATCCTCATAGCGTCAGTTCACGAGGTAAGAGGCCTTGACAAGTCTCCTTCTCCTTTCAGTTTTCAATCAGAAATTTAGAAACTAAGAATACCTATACCTCTGATTGAACTAGTGAAGAATGAGTCCTTCAGGAGATCTATCCTCAAGGCCCTTGAGCCTAATGCCACCCAAGCCTCCACGGACTATGTAAATCTGCAAGATGACAAACCAGCGGTTGTTCTCAGCCCAATGATTGAAAATTATGATGAAAGCTCCCCATCATTCTATGTCTCTTTGACTATTCATGACAAAATCTTCACAACTGCCTTCTAGACACAGGAGCCAGCCATAATCTAATGCCCAAGGTTGTCATGTATGAGTTGGGTCTTGACATTACCAAGCCTTATCATGACCTGTTTTCTTTTGACTCTAGAAAGGTGCAATGTTTGGGATTATTCAAAGACCTAGCCATCACCTTGTCTCAGATGCCCATGAAGAGCATGATGATGGATATTGTGGTAGCAGATGTCCCCCCCAAGTTTGGCATGTTGCTTTCCAGAGGTTGGATCAAGAAATTAGGTGGAACATTGCAAAATGATCTGTCTTATGCTACTGTCCCAGTTTTTGGAGGTGACAGTAGGAGATTATATAGAGAAGCTCAATTGGCTTATATCATCAATGATGAAAGGAATCCTACTAATCATCCCATCTATGCCGTCGACACTGATTTTGGAGCCTGTATTCTTCAAATTGAAGAATCCCAGTTGGCCTCCATGCATATTAGGAAACTGGGTTGCCAGATCACAGAGGAAGAAGGCCCACAAATTTGGGACATGTTCTTTGATGGAGCTTGCTCTAAGGAAGCTACAGGGGCAGGGGTAGTCCTTGTATCCCCGCTCAATTGGCTTATATCATCAATGATGAAAGGAATCCTACTAATCATCCCATCTATGCCGTCGACACTGATTTTGGAGCCTGTATTCTTCAGATTGAAGAATCCCAGTTGGCCTCCATGCATATTAGGAAACTGGGTTGCCAGATCACAGAGGAAGAAGGCCCACAAATTTGGGACATGTTCTTTGATGGAGCTTGCTCTAAGGAAGCTACAGGGGCAGGGGTAGTCCTTGTATCCCCCACACAAGAATGCATTCATTTATCTTTCAAGTTAACTTTTCAGGTCACAAATAACATAGCAAAGTATGAAGCCTTGATATTGGGCTTAAACGCTGCTAAAGAAATGGGCATCAAAGGTCTGAAGGTGTTTGGAGATGCAGACCTTATCATTCAGCAAGTGAACAAAACCTTCCAAGCAAAGCATCCAAGGCTGAAAGCATACAAAGATGAGGTATGGAAGCTCAAGGGTTCATTTAATAATTTCAGCATTTCTTACATCCCTAGAATGAAGAACCAGCTTGTTGATTCTCTTGCTGTGTCTGCTAGCACGTTTATCCCTCCTTCGCCTCCTAAATTGACTTATGAAGTTTAGGTCAAATATAGAACATCCTTGCCTGACAATGTCAAATACTGGAAAGTTTTTGAAGACGATGATGAAATTATTAGGTTTTTACAAATCATTGATGAATTTCTGAAATGCACATTGACCAAGAAAACGAAATCATTGAAGAATGCAACTAGTGCAAACTAAAGGACGAGATTGGTCAGGATGGCATTATCCAGCAGCCTAGTAACCATATATCCAAAGGATTGGTGCCCCTAGAGAAGTTGTTTGATCATAATGATGTACCTTATAAGCCTACCAAAAAAGAAAATGAGTCTGCAGTTCATAGACATAATGTAGGGAGTCCAAACCATCCAAAGTACATAAATCGGTCCATCCACTTGTCTTCCGCCCAAATTGCGCCCTGATGAAACAATTTGCTGATATTTTTGCTTGGGAGTACAGTGATCTTAAGACCTATGACACAAACATCATTCAGCATAAGATTCCACTGGAGAAGAACACCATCCCTTTTAAGCAGAAATTAAGACCTATCAGCCATCTCTTATTGCCTATGATTGAAAAGGAAATCAAGAAGCTGTTGGATGCCAAGATCATAGTTCCCCTAAGGTATTCGAAGTGGATAGCTAACCTTGTTTGATCATAATGATGTACCTTATAAGCCTGCCAAAAAAGAAAATGAGTCTGCAGTTCATAGACATAATGTAGGGAGTCCAAACCATCCAAAGTACATAAATCTTAAGACACAGTGATCTTAAGACCTATGACACAAACATCATTCAGCATAAGATTCCACTGGAGAAGAACACCATCCCTTTTAAGCAGAAATTAAGACCTATCAGCCCTCTCTTATTGCCTATGATTGAAAAGGAAATCAAGAAGTTGTTGGATGCCAAGATCATAGTTCCCCTAAGGTATTCGAAGTGGATAGCTAACCTTGTTTGATCATAATGATGTACCTTATAAGCCTGCCAAAAAAGAAAATGAGTCTGCAGTTCATAGACATAATGTAGGGAGTCCAAACCATCCAAAGTACATAAATCTGTCCATCCACTTGTCTTCCGCCCAAATTGCGCCCTGATGAAACAATTTGCTGATATTTTTGCTTGGGAGTACAGTGATCTTAAGACCTATGACACAAACATCATTCAGCATAAGATTCCACTGGAGGAGAACACCATCCCTTTTAAGCAGAAATTAAGACCTATCAGCCCTCTTATTGCCTATGATTGAAAAGGAAATCAAGAAGCTGTTGGATGCCAAGATCATAGTTCCCCTAAGGTATTCGAAGTGGATAGCTAACCTTGTGGTAGTGAGAAAGAAGAATGGAAAAATCAGGCTCTAAAAAAGACAACTACCCCCTGCCTAAGATGGAACATTTGCTGCAAAAAGTTTCAAGGGCTAGAGTCATGTCTTTCTTAGATGGATTTTCAGGTTACAATCATATTGTTGTACATCCAGAAGATCAGGAAAAGACCGCCTTCACTACTCCTTGGGGCACTTTCATGTACTCCAAGATGCTTTTTGGACTGATTAAGGCTGGGGCTACATTTTAGAGGGCCATGGACATAGCCTTTGTGGGAGAGAAGGACAAGTTTGTCCTTATTTACCTTGTTCATAACAATCTTTTCCCGCAGTCACAAGAATCATTTGCAGCATTTGAAGAAGGTGTTTCTAAAGTGCAGTCGGTTTAGAATTTCTGTGAACCCAAAGAAGTCACAGTTTTCTCTAGAAGAAGGCAAACTTCTAGGACATTGTTTCTGCTGAAGGTTTGAAAATTGATCTAGCAAGACTTCAAGCAATTCAAACATTGTCCATCCCAAGATCAAAAAGGGACATTCAATCTTTCCTGGTTAAGATCAACTTTGTCGGGAGGTTTATTCCAAACTTTGCAAAGCTAGTGAAGCACATCACTTCCATGCTGAAGAAAGGATCATAAATAAAATGGACAGATGCTGCAAGAAGCTCTTTTGAAGCCATCAAACAAGATATCATGGAAGCTCCCACTCTAATTAGTCCAGATTACACCAATGAGTTTTATGTCTTCTCTTTTGCCTTTTATGATACACTTGCAGCAGTTCTATTGCAGAAAAATGATGACGATGTAGAGCACCGTATGGCCTTTTTCAGCAAAACTCTGAGGGGATGTTGAACTAAGGTATGACCTTATTGAAAAACAAGTTTATGCTCTCATAAAATCTTTAAATTCATTCAGAATTTATATTTTTCATTCCAAAGTGGTTGCGTATGTACCTTCAGCCTCAGTAAAAGATGTCCTAACTCAGCCAGATATTGATGGAAAGAGAGCTAAATGGATTGAAAAATTCATAGAGTTCAACATAGAGGCGAAGCCCACCAAGCTTGTCAAAGGCCAGGGCTTGGCTAAGCTTATGGCTGAGGAAAAATGGAGTTTGCTAGACATAAATTGCATGGGTTCGAATTCAAGTGGTGAGCATACAGAGGAAGCAACAGAAGAGCAAGAATAGAAGCAGTCTTTGGCTGAAAATCTAACCACCTATGAATGGTATTCTAATGTAGTTCATTTTTTGCAGAAGCTAGAAGTCCCTCCAAGGCTTAGCTCAAGTCAAGCCTGGGCCATTAAGCTCAGATCAACCAAATTCTGCATCAATAAAAACCTACTTTATTGGAGAGACCCATCAGGGATCCTCTTGAGATGTCTAGACAAAGGAAAATCTGTGGAAGTCATGCACCAGTTCCATTCTAGCGTCTGTGGAGGGCATCATTATTGGAAAACCACAGCCCACAAGATCCTGAGAGCTGGGTATTATTGGCCTACTATGTTCTCTGATGTGTTTGCTTTTGTGAGGTCTTGTGACAAATCTCAGAGGTTTGCAGGAAGACAACAGCTAAAATCTCTGCCCTTGAAGCCAGTACACGCCAATGGTCCCTTCCAATAGTGGGGCTTGGACTTCATAGGTGAGATTAACCCACATTCCAGTGGCCAGCACAAATGGATCTTGGTAGCCACTGATTATTTCACCAAGTGGATTGAGGCTATACCCACTAAGAATGTTAATCAACAAGTTGTCATGAAGTTCTTGAATGAGAATATTTTTACTAGATTTGGTTGCCCAACCAAACTAATCACTGATAATGCAGCAGCTTTCAGGGCAAAAGAATTGGTGGATATGTGTGAATCCATGGGCATTCAATTAGTGCATTCTACCACATATTATCCTCAAGGAAATGGCCTGGCAGAATCATCTAACAAACGTCTTGTAAGGATAATCAAAAAGCTGTTGGATGACAACAAAAGAGCTGGGATTCCAAGTTGAAGTTTGCACTGTGGGCTGATAGAGTTATCAACAAGAAGTCCATCTCCATTTAAGTTGGTTTATGGCGCTGATGCTGTTGTTCCTATCCAGCTGATTCTTACCCGTGGCCAAATTCTTGCAAGAAGAATAGGATGAAGATAATGACATGGTGAGGAGAATGAGTAACTTGGTTGAATTACAGCAAATCAGAGAACAATTGGTTGAGAGGTCAAGAATTCATCAGAAGAAGATCAAAGAAACCTTTGATAGAAAAGCAAAGATGGACAATTTTCAGGTTGGTGACTAGGTTCTCAAGTGGGATGCATTGAAGGAAAAGAAGGGCAACCATGGTAAATTTGATGCCTTATGGACACGACCGTTCGTCATTGCTCAAGTTCAGATGAGCAATACTTTCATTTTGCACAATTGGAGGGGGAAGGTGTCTTTGATGGCCCAGTCAATGGGCGGTTTTTGAAACTTTACTTCATATGAGGCTTTAAGGCCTGAATATTGTAATAGGTTTTTCAATTTTTGTTTTTATGCAAATAAACTCCATGCCCAATGGAACACTAGGAGGTAAGTTTGTTTTGGTTGATTACTGGAAAGGCAGTAGTCTGCAGTTCTTGAAACCTCACGGGGAGGCTTTCATCCCTAGAAGGAGCCAGTGTTAGCCCTGAGGCGCGGCACTGCCATTTTGAAGGCTCAAGAAAGGAAATGGTTTGTTTTGTTGTCGTGGAGAGGTTCCCACACGGTCCATCACCCCACTTTCCTCACTCATACTATTCCATTCTCGTTCACTCATGTCCTAACCCACTTTTGCCTTGGCCCTACGTGAATTAACCCATTTTGCCTCGAAAACCTTACCTTTTCGCCCATACGCACCCCTTCGCACATTTCTCAAGGTCATCCTCTACCTCTGTGTTCCTCTGCCGTCGATCTTCCCACCGATCTGACGACCCGCACTTTACCCGACCGACGTAATATGCTCGATCAATCATCGTCGTTAGATCATTCCCACCAGATCTAACGGCTTCGCGCATATCGCTCAAGCAACAAGCGAGAGGGATACCCGCCCGATAAAGGCGGATTCCTCTCTCTCCTCTGCTGCTACGTGGCGCCCGATGAATGGAATCGAGCAGGCTCCGACCTTTACCGCTTACCACCCTATGACTGCCCGATGGAAACCATTCCCACCTGAATAAAACTGCTCCCAGGTGTTATCCTTCGAGCACCTCCTCCGCCTGATAGTCGTTCAGTCTGCCCATCCAAGATCTAATGGCTCGGACTTATTCCGCTCCCGCCACGATTTCAGGCCTCCGGCATTTGATCTCCTCCGTCCATTCCTCTCGGTCCAACTACCCTTGTTCACCGTCACCGTAATTCACCCTTCGCCGCCCGACCAGCATCCTGACCGTCGATCCATCCCATCCAACGACCTACATGCCCCCATACCCCGCTTCCCATCAGTCACCTAGGGAGGGAATTTGTTGGCTCTGTCAGTGTTTTTGATAGTCAGATGGTTGAACTGAAATAACGGAATACATGGCCGAAAGGGGGAAAAACAACTGCACGATGCAGTCGAACCAACAGAAATGATCGTGGAACATCACAGCACGTGTGAACCACCTGACAGCGTGGTGAAATGACTAGAATTTGATTATCGTGTTTGTTACAAACAGATCCCCTGTGCTCATGTTTTTCTAGTTATGGCATCAAGTAGTTAAAAGACAGAGGGGATAGATTAAGACACCTCGAGCTTCAGAGGGTTCGACAGCATTCTAAAAAGCCTATAAATGGCTAAAAGTTAAAAGAGACAAGAGTTCAACTTTTGGAGACTCTGGAGACTCTGTTCCTCTCAGCGTCTCATCTTCATTCCAGTAATACAAGCTTCTTTTGCTATTTCATGTTCAATTGCCATCTCCTCGTTTGTTCTAAGCTTGCCCTTGAATAGGCTATTCATGTTTTTCTTCTGTGTCTAATGCCAAGTAACTGTCATCTTATCTCTGCATTGATAAATTAGATTTGCCAACTTCATTTACTTTCTGTAGCTAGCCATTCATATGTGTTTATGTATGCATCAGCTAGTACAGTCAGTATTCTCCATCTATCCATTGGATCTATAAACTATTGAGCATTAGTGGTCTAAAGCCTTGTGAAGTTGAGGGTGTTCATGCATGTCTGGAGTGAAAACACAGTTGAAACAGTCATCTGAATTGATCCAAACCCTAATCCATTCCAATAGTTCAGAGAACGATATTGAAGATTTATATGTTACCAGGCATCTCCGAGCTACAACCTAGGAGAGTTTCCTGAAGTGATAACAGAACCCATGATTGTCCCAATCCTTGGTGAGTGATAAACTATCAAACATTAAGAGAGTAATCACTGCTACATCATACGCATCTTGCTCTCATTCCCTGGAGCCCCATGCAGTAAATTGAAGAAAAATCAATAACAGGTAAAATGCCTATGAAGATGGGTGGAGAAACATATACCATGATTTCCCCCTCCTACATTCATGCACCCAAGGTATGGGATATCCTCATCATAGCTACCCTTGTACCATGGCATCTAGCTTAGAGCCTTCCCTCTTTCCCCCACTCTGTTCCATAACTATTTTGTTGATTTGTGTAGCTTAAGAGGTACTCCAAGCCCCAGGGGTCAGGGTTTCGAGGGAAAAGATCCACAAGGGTAGCTTGTGGGCTTGGAACCCAAGTGTGGGATTTCACATGGAAATAGTGCTCGTGAAAGTATTGCGGCAAAAGTTGCATCTCCAATTTACATTGCCTTCTCCCTTCACCTTGTTGCTTGGCCCTTGCTCTCTTGTAACATATTTCCACAAGGGATATTTCTCAATGTTACATTGAGGAGGAAGCCTTCCCTCAACATTATTTGCAATAGAGGGAATACTTGCAGCAGACTCTGATGAAATTGGGGGAGGAGGGGCATCTCCAATGGGGACATTCTTCCCCTTCCTTTTCCCCTTCCCTGCTACCCTTGATTGAGCCATGAATCCCGTAAAAAAAAAAAAAGCAAAAATGCACAAATTTGTAAAAGAAATGCATATGCAAACCGTTGTAATACAAATGAAAAAAAATAGAGAAGAAATGCACTTACCTGTTGCTTGAATCTCCTTGAAAACGCTCCCACACCCTTTGCTCCTTACTCCAAACCCCTCACAACAAACCCACAGCAAAAGAGAGAAGAGAAAATGAATAAAAAGAACAACAACTCACCTTTTTTATGCTGCGCAAGTCACTTTGTTCGGATTCATGTCCGAAAATTGGGACACAATGCGTCTGATTAGGACACGATCCGGATTCGATCGTGTCCTGATTTTCGGACACGAATTGGCACGAATCGTGTCCGATTCGCCAGATTCAGGACACGTCAGCCTATTTCAACGAATCCGGTTTCAAAGGTTACATCCATGTTTGGTAGAGGAAATTGATGAGCAGCAGATTGTTCCCATTCAGCATGAGCAGTGCATCGTGGAGCACAATGTACATGATGGGCCATCTTTGGAGAGTTAGCTAGTGGCTCATGTTGAGTTCATGATGGAGGAGGATGAGCAGCCATCCTTGCGGCCAACCATTGATGAGGAGCAGACAGATTACAGACAAGCAGCAAAGTGGTAGTATTTGCATACACTTGTCATTAGGAGGTGTTGAACTCTGACAAGATAGTTTTGCAAGAGCTTAGTAGACCAGAGGAGCATGGAATTTTCGGTTAGATGAGAGAGGATCTTTTGGAGATGGTGGTGCATCCATATTTGGGCCTACCCACTGATGAGGTGCAGTGGGAGCTACAATATTTCCAGGCAACAACCCATGCTAGGAGTACATAGACAAGGCATGCAGCAGAGTGTGGTCATTTATACACATTATAGAGAGAGGGGCATGTCTTCTTTGACAGATTTTGTTGATTGACCAGGCAGAGAAACATGAGTTGTGTGTGGACCAACATGGGCATAGTACACTTGTTCCTTACATCGGTGTCCATGCCTTGGATTTTTGGGAGATCATGAGTTGGTATCCTATTGATGGAGTATCATTCTTAGTCAAGGGCACAGTAGAACAGGAGCCCTTAGATGAGAGGGTTACTACGTGTTTCAGTGAGCAGTGGGATGTGGACCGAAAGTTCATCAGTATTTTAGTAGCACTAGCCCAACATCAACACAGTGGGGTTGACCTTAGCCTATGTCAATGTCAGAGGTTGGATTAGAGAGAGGTGATGAGTTGGTATTCTACTGGTGGAGCAGCATCTAGGGTCAGAGACAGAGCATAGCTTGAACCATGGGGGATGGACAAGGATGATTGGTTATGGTGGTTTTGTGATCCAGGTGGATCCATGGATGGCGGATTGAGTCAGTGGTTTGTTTCGGATCTCGGCATTGAGTGAACCATTCATGTTTGGTTAGCTTGGAGGCATGGCCTGGTATAGTGGTTCATTTGGGATCTTGGTATCAGTTCACAGATGCCTCTACATGGATAGCTATGGATTGCTTGACGGCAAGCAATCTTGGTGTGGGAGGATTTGTCATGTCCCCATTTTTATTCTCCTCTATGGTATAGCCAAGGTGGATTTCCAGTGCACGGGATGCCCAGGTCATCGGAGCAGTTTTATGTCATCAGGGGCCCCGAGGGAGTTTTGAGGAGGGATCCGATGGCATTTGCTTGGCATATTCCATCATCTACACAACTTGTCTTTCGTTTCATTCCATTCCAACAATTTTCATAAAAGAGGGTTATTATTGGGCATAACTTAGTTAATTACACTCAAGGTGGCATTCGAAAGAGGAATATTTGATGAACACCTTAGTGTAATAGCTCGTTAGAATCAGAACAAGAAGATCTACAGGATAGGATGCTAGAATTGGTTTCTAGTGGCCGGAGAGAGTATGGTTGGCAATTTACCATTTTCCCAGATTAAAAATGACTTTAATTAGTCATTTAATTAAAAAGGGGAAAAATAATTAATTGGAGGAAAAAGGCCAAAAGTGACTTAAGTGAAATAAAATAAAAGGTCACTTAAGATGAAGTCAAGAAATGAGCTTTTAGAATAATAATAAAATAAGTTGCTTCTAGAGGCTTGGAGATCTATCGATTAGATCTATAAAAGAGGAGGAGAACATTTGGAGACATACTTGAGTTGAGTATTTTTCTTGTGGAGAGGTTTGGAGAACCGGGAGTAGCCCTAGGTCGGAAACCCTCGAGTTATTCATTGAAAGTGGGTGAGTACCCATATCTCCCCTTAGTGAATTCATCTAGAATTCACACGTGCAGTGATTGCATTTTAGTTCAGTTTTGGAGGGCTAGTGCAACATTGGAACGGATCTTTGAGGCTAGTTTCTCATCTTAGCGATATTGGTTGTATCAGCATGTAAACCCCAATTTATCTTATATAATAAAGCTGAGATATTTTTTGTTCATCGTGTTATTGGATTGATCTATTTGTTATATTTTACATGGCAATCTTCTGTTAAATGAATGAAATTTTTATGTAGCATTATTGTTGAAATTTTTATGTAGCCCTAGGTCGGAAACCCTCGAGTTATTCATTGAAAGTGGGTGAATACCCATATCTCCCCTTAGTGAATTCATCTAGAATTCACACGTGTAGTGATTGCATTTTAATTCAGTTTTGGAGGGATAGTGCAACATTGGAGCGGATCTTTGAGGCCAGTTTCTCATCTCAGCTATATTGGTTGTATCAGCATGTAAACCCCAATTTATCTAATATAATAAGCTGAGATATTTTTTGTTCATCGTGTTATTGGATTGCTCTATTTGTTATATTTTACATGGCAATCTTCTGTTAAATGAATGAAATTTTTATGTAGCATTATTGTTGATTTAAATCAACCGAATTTTTCAGTTTGGGGCATTACAAACTTGCCCAACTGTGCAATCTCCCAAACCTCCTCTTCAGCTACTACGCATTGTACAGTTACAATGTGCAGCCTTGCCTCCCTGCCTCCCTAACTTGCCCAATTCCACAATCCTTTTATCTAGTGGCCTTCCTAATTAGCATTGCGCAATTCTAGTGAGCGGTAGGTCACCTCTAGGTCACTGAAACCCTCAACTGCGCAACTCAATGATATTGTCCCTCATTCACTGCACATCGCACAACTACAATGGTTAGTCCTATCCCTCTTGCTGACTAAAACCCAATGTTGCGAACATCGACATCGGGATACAATCAGCAAGGGTCCGCAAAAACAAAAATTCGTAAAAATCGGGAAAATATCGGTAAAACTTGGCAAACATCGACAAAATTAGGATACCATCAAAATATCGATAAAAATCAACAAACATCGACTAGGCCAAAAAATCGTGATTTCGAGATAAAAATTGGGATGTTATCGAGATGTTCACAACACTGTTGAAACCCCTCACTACGAAATACCTTGTCCTAGCTTGCCTCCTACTGCACATTGCAAAGTTGTAGTGGACAGTGGTGTCATCCCTAGGTCCTTATAGCCCTCAACTGCGCAATTCTCAGCCTCTTCCTCTCAAAACCCTAGTTTGTTGCATCATCACAGTCAACATCTTCAATGAGTAAGAAAAAATAGAATAGGTGGTTTCTAGACTCATGTTGTCTTGTAATGAGTGGACATCATTTGCAGGTGTTATCATTGCTACATGGAAAGGTCATCCTCTAGGGAGTTCATCAAGGAGAGGCTACAAGAGAGCACTTGCAAAGAAGAAGCATCGGAAGAAGCATCATGAAGACATGAAGAAATCCTGGACCATGACAGAATGGTGGCATCTCATGCTGACTTGGAAGCTTTTGACACTCCTCTAGACTCTTCGAAGGGTGAGGATGAAGAAAAAATAAAGATCCATCATGAAGAAGTCAAATTCATGGAAGTAAGGAGAAATTCTTGGCATTGATACTCTACACTGAAGTCCCATGTCATCATTTCCAAGTCATGGCTTATCCAAGTGTCATTACAAAGTCATGTGTGTCATTCTATTTTAACCTCTGAAACCGGATTCATTCTAACTTCTAACAGGCTGATGTGTCTAGAATCTGGCGAATTGGTAGTGATTCATGCCAATTCGTGTCCAGAAATCGCGACACGGTCGAATCCGGATCGTGTCCCGATTTCCAGACACGAATCCAAAAAAAAGGGACCTGCGTGGCCATAAAAGGGTGAAAATCCCTCTTCTTTGCATCATTTTCACTCATCTCTTTTGCAATAGGTGGGTTGTGGGTTTGTTGTGAGAAGTTTGGAGCAAGGAGTAAAGGTTGTGAAGCGTTTTCAAGGAGATTCAGGCAACAGGTAAGTGCATTTCCTCTCTATTTTTTTGCATTTGTATTACAGTAGTTTGCATGTGCATTTCTTTTACAAATTTGTGCATGTTTTGTTTATTTTTTTATAGTATTCATGGCTCAATCAAAGGCAGCAAGTAAGGGGCAAAGGAAGGGGAAGAATGTCCCCATTGGAGATGCCTCTCCTCCCCTAACTTCATCAAAGCCTGTTGCAAGTATTCCCTCTACTGTAAGTAATGTTGAGGGAAGACTTCCTCCTAAAGGTAACATTGAGAAACATCCCTTGGAGATGCAACTTTTGCCACAGTACTTTCACAAGCACATGTTTCCGTGTGACAAGCCATTTGTTGGCTTTACTAGGTTATGGAGTTGGAACTTGTACAAAAGCTCATTTACACAAGAGGAAAGAAATGGAAAGAGAGTTCAATGTTGGTATGGCAAATGTGGCTACAAAATAAATAAATAAAACCAAGAATGATGACCCCCTTCCATTTTTGAGGAAAGGCAGCAACAAATTCCCATTTGAGAGTTCTAGTGGGGGACAAGCAGCAAAAAGAAAGGCAATTTCACTTGGTCCAATGGAAAACATTTTTCAAAAGGAGAAATGGGAGGAGCTTGATCTCACCATTGCTTTTTTCTATCAAAACTTCATATCCTTTAATGTTGCACGCTCAACTCTATTTATTTCGTTAAGTTATGGTATGTTCTATGCTTATAACAGTTTACTTCTTTTTCTTATTATATTCCACAGATTAGCAATCACATGTACATAAAGTAAAGTGCAAATAGAACATTAAATGATCGACAGAAAACAAGCCAAGACAAGAGACACAAGATGTGGCAGCTAGCCAGGGACAAACCCCACAATGTATGGGGAAACCCTTTGATCGAATTTTCTTTTATCTTCAATAATTCAGCAGAGAGAAATAGTACAATAAATTTGATTTATATCAACAGTAGAAAACCCTAGATCAGCAGCATCAACATTAGCGGCTTCATCATCAAACTAGGGCAGACGATATCTCACAAACCGACCGTCGGATCGGCATGATTCCACCACCAAAAGTTGCGGCTTCCAGAGGAGGTCCAGGTGAACCTACAGTGCAGTTCAGATGAAGAGATCTTCTAGTCCACGCAGGTCAATCTTTACTTCTGTAGTTGCAGCTTCAATTTCAGCAGCTTCCAGCTTCAAACTAGGGCAGTCGATATCTTGCAAACCATCCGTTGAATTGACTTGATTCCACCACCAAAAGTTGCAACTTTTAGAGGAGGTTCAGATGAACCTACAGCGCAGTTCAGATGAAGAGATCTTCTAGTCCACACAGGTCAATCTTTACTTCTGCAGTTGCAGCTTCAATTTTGACAGCTTCCGGCTTCACATGTGTGAGAGAGAGACCCTTTTCTGCGTAGTAGAGAAGAGACTCTTTTCTACGCAGTAAAGAGAGAGAGATGTGATGAGATGAGTGAGTCCAAATGAGGAAAAGTCCTCCTATATTTATACACAACGTTGGTGTTTGAATAGATACGACTGTTGGGCTTCTGAGACTACATGAGTTGTAGGTTGGCTTGATAATAATTCTATAATAAAAAAAACTCATATCTCCATGAATACTTATCGAAATTGGATGATCTTTATATCAATCCTACACCTCTCGACAAGACGGATCCAATAAAAATATTATCAGTGATGAATAAGATGACCCACATGAAGTTTTGCCCTGGTTGCCAATTTTAACACTCCCTCTCAACTAGGGAGAACTTCATCTGCAATCTATCTATCGGTCGTTACTATTCATCCATCAAATGCACTGCCCTGTACAGCCTAACCCTTGCCCTACTCTGCTCTATTTTGCCTGTTCTGCTTTGTCTTGTTCTGCCCTGTATTGATTTGTACGGCTCTGCTCTGTTATGGGTTGCTTTGCTTTGTTCTATTCTGCTCTGCTTTTGTCCGAATTATGAAGAAGAAGAAATGATCGAGGATGTATCATATTGACTCAAAGTCAGTCTCAGAGTATGTACCACTGGTCCCAGACCAGTCTCAACCAACCCGAAGTCAGCGTCATAGTGAGTACAACTCCACTGGTCTCAGACCAATATCATCCTCCACTGACTCAATGTCAGTCTCGGAGTGCGTACCACTGGTCCCAGACCAGTCTCAACTGACCTAAAGTCAGCTTCATAGTAGGTACCACTCCTACCACTGGTCCCAGACTAGTATCGCAATCTCAGAGAGTGTACCACTAGTCCCAGACCAATCTCAACCGACCCGAAGTCAGCGTCATAGTATGGTACAACTCCTACCATTGGTCCTAGACCAGTATCATTGATCCCAGATCAATGGAGGTCATCCTAGCGTAGGGAGTACGGTAGATACAACGATGCATCCATCAGTACTACTATGATCCCTAACTTCATTTCCCTACTCATTGATCAGATAAGAGGTACTTCCCATGAGTCCCAGACTGCATGGGTAGGATGCCTCGACAAGAGAACTAATCAATCTTTTCCTCACAGGAGAACACATCAATCCTGCTACAATTTCCATGGAGAACACATCAATCTAGGTTGCCATGGAGAACACATCAATCCAGGACTCACAGGAGAACACATCAGTCCTACTACAATCACCATGGAGAACACATCAATCTAGGCCTCACAGGAGAACACATCAACCCTGCTACAATCGCCATGGAGAACACATCAATCCAAGCCTCACAGGAGAACACATCAATCCTGCTACAATAGCCATGGAGAACACATCAATCCAGGCCTCATAGGAGAACTAATCATCTTGCTACACAGGAGAGAGAATCATCCTATTCCACAAGAGAGCGAATCATCTCGTCCCACAAGAGAGCGAATCATCTTGTTCCAGTGCGCACCACCAGGGGAGGGTGAGTCACGTTGTGGTCGTATGTTGCTCCAGTAAGAACCGCAAGCCCTAAGAGCTCCCAGAGCTCAATGTATGCAACATGTAGGACCCTTGTACAAGGGTTTCTTGACGACTCCAAGTCGTTTGGGAAAATCACAGATTAGATCTTTCCTCGGGGCTTTGACAAGGTGTATCGACCTGTACATCATCTTAATGCGATGGAGCCTCCTTGCTCGTCGACTTACCATATCCCAGATGATGTTTATCTGCTGGAGCAATCGACAAATATGGGATTCCTCAATAATCGAATCCCACCTCTGGTTGTTACAGAGAATCACAGTGGTATGTGTTCAAACAGCACTGAAGAGCTTCCCCAACCAAGCAGCTTCATACGAGATCATACTCGTAGATATGTATCCGATCTCGGTGGTGCTTATGGTAACCGACTTCTGCTTCCTGCTCATCCATTATATCGAAGCAGAATCCAAAGAGAAACAGCACTAAAAAGTGCTCCAGTGATCCTCCACACTACCTGCCTAATCAACATTCGAATAATCATGCAATTTCATATTTCCGGCAGTGTATCTCATCCATTAGTAATTGTGCCACGAAGCTATCTTAAAAGATTCTTGGCATCAATCTAGTGAGGCTCAACCAAATATGAGCTCACAATGCTAACTGCAAAACATATGTTTGGACGGAGGTTCACCAAGAACATCAACGCGAATGAGTTTTTGAAACTCAAAGGCATTTCCCAAATCTAGTCCGACATCACTACCATATAACTTCCAAAAGTTAAGATCCTCGAGGTAGTCACATGCTTGCAGTCCATCATACCAAATCCTACATTACCGGATCTGCGGGGGGCAAGTGGAGAAACCTCGGATCCCCGAATCCGAAACAGGTACGGGTACGGATACGGTGGGATCTGTACGATCAGTTAACAAAATTCATGTCGCAGTTCAGGTGTTATTTTGTGTTTCATTTTAATTTATTTTTTTTTACAACATATATACGTTATATATACGTTATTAACTTATTTATAAAACCAGGGTTATAACTTATAACATATACGTAACACGTTATTTATTTTTATAAGTTATAACGTATACATTATAACGTTATTTAAAAACGTTGTTTATTTTTAAATAACGTATAATAAAGTGGTGCGTACCTTATAAATATTTTTTTTATAAATAAATGTTATATAGTTATCGCCAAGTATTTTTTTTATAAATAAAAATTAAATATGGTAGGCCGTGTTCTATTTTAATTTTTATAAGTTATAACATATGATATACGTTATATCATATATGATATGGTTAAAAGTTAAAACTTTAAAATTAAAATATTTTTTTTATAAATAGAAATTAAATATGGTAGGCCCGTGGGCCGTAACTTGTAAGCTATATTAATAAAAAGTTAACTTGTAAGCTATATTAATAAAAAGTGTAAGTTATATATAAAAATTAAAAAAGGGAACTTGTAAGTTATAAATTTATAAATTAAAAATAAAAAAATATTTTATGTTTATGTTTATAATTTTATTTTAATAATTATAATTTATATCAATTATTTAATATGTGTATTGTTTTAACTTTTTTT
>APFE030275005.1:103674-131254 GCA_000404065.3 Pinus taeda
GTCATCATCTATCCTTGACATCTATCCTCAGTAGCTTTTCGGAGATAATGTCGATCCACAATGGGCATCCTAGTGCATTGAATCTTCCTCCCTTCTCCATTTATAAAAGTCTGTCCTCATGCATTAGACAAGCTAGTTCTGGTAGTTCTAGGGGAGTTCTGGAGTTCTGGGAGTTCTGGAGTAATGCTAGTTGTGATTATGCTTGTCTGGAGTGATAGTAAGAGTCTTGAAGCATAGGGAGGTTATGCTGCCGAAATCTTGAGAGAGAGAAGGTCTATTGCAAGGCATACATAGCTGCTCGCCCAGCCAGAGAATAGGTTCAACGTCAGAACCTTGGTTGTATCTTCAGAACCTTGGTTGTATCTTTCTCTGCCTATTATTCATTAATAAACGACTGCTATTATGGTTCCAATCTCATTGCCTATTATGATGTTTGATTTATTTCCTTTCTGACTGAAATATAGTTGTACTTTGGTGGATTTTATGCTTGTAGTTGTCTCGGTCTTTGCATGTGCAGGTGTCCGTTCGCGAGGATCGCTAGGATTGTGACCTGCTGAAGCAAGGGAGCCGGAGGGTCAACTCTACTTCAACATTTGCGTTGGATTCCAGGTTGGTCTTCGTAATCCACCTTTTAGTATACAACTAGGAACTTGCGTAGCAGTGTGAATTGATTATTTCTAGACCCATTTTGGGCTAGTGGGATCGCCTATGTCCGCAGAGGGGATTTACCTGTTCAACAATTTGGCGACTCCGCTGGGGAGTTTAGCTTGTTGTTTGATTTGTAAACTTTAGACGGAGCCTGGAGTATGGCTAGATAGTCTTCGAAACACTATTGCTTTGCATTAGTGAAGTAGATCAAAGCCACTTCAGTCAATCTCCGGTTTGGTTTACGGACTGAACAATTTGGAGTTTGTCTTGCATGTTAGTTTTCTCTTGCTTGCCTAAGTTAATGAGCTTTCTGGGTCAGTTTTAAAATTGTTATTTGCTGTTTGATCCTTCTGAGCACTGTTGGCCCGACCCTGGTTTGTCTTGTTTATTTTTTGGGTCAGCAAACGCGGTTGGCGCGTTTTTTCCTTTGACAGTCGCGCCAGTTGGCGCATGTTGCACAACAGGAACTCGCGCCAATTCCTGAATAGCGCAAGTTGCAGATTCACAGTTGCGCCAGCTCTGTGAATTTTGCCAGTTTGTTAGTGGAAAGCTCCTTAAACTCGAATTTTTGTTTTTCTATATCTTTTGCAGCTTCTGGAAGTGTGTTAGACCTTTGTGTGACTGGTTATTACTTTTATCCTTCAGTTGTTTGCTTATTTCTATCGATTTTGTATCCTAGCCCTAGAACACCTAGTGGCTTTGCATGTCGAGCCTTCTGTGGGAAGTTGTGGTTTGATAATCCAGTCAACTTTTTGGTTGTTTTCCGCACTCATCTAGTGGTTGTGAAAGTTTGGTATTCTATGCTTCGAGTGATTCACTTCTAGCTTGTTTGGATTTTGCTTGACTTCATATGAACTTAGATCACATGGTTCATTGAAAGTCTTTATGTTTTTCCTTGCTTTGACAGGTCATCTTGATGTTTCAGAATTGGTTCTATTTCCATTGAGTAAATTGTGTTTGTTTACACTTGTGAATATCTCTTGAGGTTTGTTAAGTGCATTATGCTATTTTAAAAGAAAGAAAAACAAAAGATCTTTTTGCATTATATTAATTAGCATTTATTGTTATTTGTTGCTTTTGAAAATAAAAAGAAAAAAAAAACTTTCATTTCTTGTTATTAGCTGCATTAGGATCTTTGTTGATCATTTTGTTTGTGTAAAGATCTCAACTCTCCTGTAGATAGAGTTCATTGAATGAAATGATATAATTTTGGCATATAGTTTGCATTTAGGAAGTTTCGAGAGATCACATACGATAGGACCAAAAAATCGAAACATAATTGAATATAAACTGTAAAAAATAAACTGAATGAACCTAACAATGCGTTGGAACATAACGCAAATATTCTAGAGGTCTAGGTTAGAGACGTGTTTCGGCGTCTTTAAACCTGGTAGCTTACCATCGAGTGGTTGGGTGATTCCTCCACGGTTAAACGATAGGTGCCAGTACGGATTGTGCTCGCACGTACCGTTGCGTATACATTGGGAGACCCCTATAGGCTTACAAACCTTTATCCATAGGAAACCGAGTCTGCCGCCTTACAAGCCGTAATGCACTGAACACAGCATTCGGGAAGATTGACTGCAGTACGAGAAGTCCTTGGTTTTCATCTGATCACCAAGGTGTATAAGAAGTTTTAAGGATTGTTTGGTAAACCTCTTGCCTAGTTCTCCAGAGTAGTCACTTTTGATCCTTTTCGGACTCCCTAAAAGAAAAGGTGTAAGTGAGCGTCTTGTCACTTCGTGCTCATTAAACATTCGAAGGAGACTAGAGTCATCTTTTTGTCCTTTTCTCGACTCTTAAAAAATGAAAAGGTCAAGTTCAGTGTCTTAAAATTTATTTGACCACGATAACATATAACTAGGTTAAATTTTGTTTGCGTTAGTTTGAGTAGGGTCTAGTTTCGTTAGATTCCCTAGGATTTTGTGAAGTCCCATCCTGGCGGAATTACCAATCTCATCTCCCGAGATACCGGTTGTGAGTAAAACTCTTCCTATTGTTCCAAGTATACAACCGCTTAACTCTCGTGCTCTAGGTGACGAGAATTACCAATTTTATTCGAACCCTATATGGTAACCTTCTCAAAACGGTATCCCTTTTTGGGAATACACTTCTCCTCGACAACCATTTCCTTCTGATATGGAAAACACATCCCCTACTACGATTGACGAATCCGGTGTGCCAGGGAACGAGATTCCCATCACAATGGAATCTACACCTCTTAGTAGAACTCCTGCTACTGGGGGACTACCTCCTGGCTATAGAGCATTGCGTAATTTTCTATCATCTCCCTTTCCGACTTCTATTTGGTCACCACCCATTTTCTCGAATACGGAGCCTTTGACTCCACAACATCGCGGTACAGCTGTTACCTCAGTCACAACCCCTCCAACAGTATCTGTGGCTTCTTCGACCCCTATTTTTAGTTGACCTTCGACCTCTTTATTCGTAGGTTTTGATCCTACATCGAATGTCCTACTTGAAGGGCAATACGATCAATATCTACCACCTCCTGGGACTTGGACAGGTCAACCGGCTATAGAGGTTTCAGTTCCGCTGTCAATAGATTGGGTTTCCACCTTTTATCTTGGTGGTCAAGCGTCGTATGCGCAACCCGAACAACCACCTCAGCAAAACCTACAAGGACAATCCTTCCAAGGAAACCCTTTTGCCTCTAGTGGTCCTTTCTTCACCTCTCATACGCAACCTACTGGTAATCCAGGCCAACCTTCCACTCAGCAAGCTCAACCTGGTATCCAGCAAGGCTCTCATACTGGACAAACCGGTCAATCATTTGTTAACCCAAATCAACCCAACGTCCAGTATACCCAAGTTTCTGGACAAGCTACCCAACCACTTGGTCAACCAACTGTCCAGTATACTCAATCTTCTGGGCAAGCCGGTCAGCCTCAAACACAGTTGGACCAACCACCTACCCAGCCCACTCAGCCATCTGGTATGTTAGGACAACCTTCTGCCGCACAACAGCAACCTTAGTATCAGCAGGTAGGTCAACCTCAGTATCAGCAGGTAGGTCAACCTCAGTATCAGCAGGTAGGCCAACCTCAGTATCAGCAAGGTTATCCTTCTGCTCAGATAGCCCAACCTACTGGACAGTCTACTGGCGCTGCTCAACCCAGCCCTTGGCCCCAAGTGGGACCCCAAAATCCATCTGGTCCTCAAATGCAGGCTGGAGTTCAATCCCAAACATTTTATCAAACTCAGCCTGGGTCTCAAGCTCAATTTGGGGTCCCACCACAATACGGTTATCAACAACCTCAAGGGCAACCTTTGTTTTCCCCTTACCAGAATTATCAACAACCATATGGTGCTTCTACAGCATCGTTTGGTAATCCATACGCTGGGGGGCAAAACACAAATCCCTACGGCCAACACACCATGGGGCCAAATCCGTCAGGGCAAAGCCCATGGGGGAACCACCACCTGGTTGGAACCCAGGTGCTCCATCCTACCAGCAGCCCCAGATGTCTTTCAATCCTCAGTTACTGTTCTTAGCGACTTTAGAATTACCGGATGTGTCCAAACTGACTAATGATCCTATTCTTCATAATCCTTATTGGCCTCCGGTTCCGACCAAAATTCCTGGTGACTATCCAAAATTCGATGGTAAAGCTAATGAAGATCCACAAGCTCATGTCATGACCTATCATCTCTGGTGTTCATCCAATTCATGGCTTGATGATTCAATTCAGCTTCGCCTTTTTCAAAGGACTCTCACTGGCTCTGCCGCTAAGTGGTATATTGAGCTCAATCGTGGATCCTTTCAGGATTTCAACTCGTTGGCTATGGCATTCCTCACTCATTTTCAGTTTCCCATTCATTATGAAATGGGCACACACCTCCTCACATCCTTAAGACAAACAACAACTACGCATATCTCTGATCACATCCATGAATGGAGACGGCGTAGACGTATGATTAAATTTTGGATTCCCAACCAGCTTCTTACGGATTGGTTCACGACTTCGTTCGTTCCTCCAATAGCTCGGGACATTGCTATGGGAGCGTGTGTTACTGAAGAGCAAGCTATCGAGCGTGCTCAATACCTCGACTTGGTTTATTCTCAGTCAGGTACATTGTATGATTATTTGCTTGATGCCCCTAGACCAGGAACATCCAAAGCCCCGCCAACACCTACTGTTGATGTCATTATTGGGTCTTTTAGTTCATCCTCTAAGAAAAATTTCGCGAATCCTGGGAAGCAGAAGTCAAATGCTCCAATTGAAACCACTTCTTAGGTAATACCTACTTCTAAAACTACTTCCGAGGTTAATGTCGTTCAGTCCACCACGACAGACAAAGCCTCGAAAGCAAAAAAGAAAGGGAAAGCTAAAAATAAGCCAAAACAACCTAAACAGGAACTCCCTAAACCTCAATCTGAGGACAGTGCCAAACGCAAACCCAGGTATCCTTGTCTTATCTGTGATGAGGATCACTATACCAAAGACTTCCCTCGGTGGTCCGAAGTTAGTCGTTTGTTGAAAGGCACTCCCGGGGTCCCTGCAGTGCTTAAAGAACCCTTTCCCTCACAGCAAACTCAAATGGTCGCTGACCCCTCTCAACCTCCCTCTTCCTTCGGTTCCCAAGTGTTCATGGCGGGAAAAATACCTGTTAATATCAGTACTCGAACAAAGGATTATCCATCTGTCGGGACAGAGCCTGAGGTTCCCCCCAGTGCTCCTCCGTTCAATTCAAGCCCTCTCCATATCGAGAGACATAGTACTGAAACGCCTCTTCGACCCCCTCCAAAAGGAGTACTCCGAAAATCTTCTTACAACCCAAATGCCTGTGCTGCTCAGCACTACAATATCGTTGAGGATTTAGCCCAGACTCCATCAGCTATGTCCGCTTTAGAAGTTCTCCAGATTTTCCCTTCTTAGAGGAAGTCCTTTCTATCCGCTATCGGCGGCATAGACCCGGCTGACTCGGATTTAATTAAGTTTGACTTAGAACGCCATACACAGAGACTGCCTCCCCAAATTGCATTCCTTATACAGGTCATTATTGATAAGAAAACTATCCATCGTACAGTCATTTATGAAGGTGCTTCAACTTGCATCATGTCTGTTGCCTGTTGGAAAGCTATTGGATCTCTGACGTTGAGTCAGTCTCCCACCACCTTGGAAGCTTTTGATGGAAGAGGATCCCGTCCTTATGGTATACTCCCACGTTTACCCATCTCTTTGGAAGGGAAAACGGTCGTGATGGAAGTTGAAGTCGTTGATGCTACTCTAACCTACAACCTCCTTCTCGGACGCAGCTGGATATATGCAATGCAAGCTGTTGCTTCATCTTTCTTTCGTATCATTCGTTTCCCTCACCAAGGGAAGATTATTACTATCGACCAGCTGTAATTATTCGCTTCCTCTTCAGAAGGAACTATCCCTTTTGTGGAGCATACCTCCAAATCAACTGAGAGTCTAGGTCACGGGCTTTTCGAAGATCTCGCCCTCATGGGTGTTTTTCTAGCCCGCATCCGAATGTCGCTTCCGTCAATATGATTTCTACTTGTTCTGATCCATGGATCCTTTCTCCCATCAACCAAGTAGATTCTTGGGGCGACCATATGCTGTTGAGTCCTGCCGAACTCAACTACGTCGAAATTGTAGCTGCATCGGCTCCTTCTTCTGAACTTGCTCTTTCAAGCAAGATTTTCCACACATTCGCTCCATCCTTAGGACTTGTAGATCAAACTTCTTCGGATCCTTTAAAAGAAAAATTTTCTTATGACGAAGCTATTATTGAGACTATGTCTCTCGAGGAACTTCCTTGGCACGATACCCACCATCGTTCCTCGTTTCTCTCTGTCCCTCAGGATATGCCAACTTGTATCCAGCGGTTTGCTCCTCGTTTCCCATTTCCAATCCTTCAGTCACCTGTTCAAGTTTATCAAGCCTCTTCTGAAGGTAATATGGCAAACATTACGCAAACCCAGCCCATCGACATCTCTCTCAAACCAGGGATAGTCGAACACATTCACATTGGAGCCACTTGTACTCCAGAGGAGATTCGACTTTATTCAAACCTTTTTCGCGAATTTCATGATGTTTTTGCTTGGTCCTATGAAGAAATGCCCGGCATTGATCCTAGCATAGTGGTGCATGAAATCATCACATACCCATGTGCTAAGCCTGTTCGTCAATGTTTACGTCCGGTACACCCCCGAAAGGCTCCAACGATCAAGGCCGAAGTAGAGAAGCTTCTTAAAGCCGGTTTTATTTATCCTATCCCGCTCACAGATTGGGTTTCTAATATTGTACCTGTCACTAAGAAACAGGGAACTATCCGCGTTTGTGTCGATTATCGTGATATTAATCGGGCCTGTCCTAAAGATACTTTCCCCACACCATTCATTGATCAGATTATTGACGAGTGTGCGGGAAGCGAGATGTATTCTTTTATGGACAGTTTTTCTGGTTACAACCAGATCAATATTGCTCCCGCTAACCAACACAAGACTGCTTTCATCTGTCCATGGGGTACTTTTGCCTATAAGACACTCCCTTTCGGTCTAAAAAATGTCGGCGCTACCTTCCAACATGCAATGTCCTATGCTTTTCATGACATACGACACATTGTACAGCCATACCTGGATGATCTTCTGGCTCATTCAGCCAAGCGTCAAGACCACCCTACTCACCTTCGCGAGATATTTCTTCACTGTCGACACTACCGAATCAGACTTAATCCTCACAAGTGTGTCTTCTGCGTAGAATCGGGTCGACTTCTAGTATTTGTCGTCTCCCACGAGGGCATCCGACTGGATCCCCTCAAAGTCGAAGCCATAGTCAATCTTCCTCCCCCTGCTTCCTTACAACAATTGCAGAGCTTGCAAGGTAAAGAAAATTTTTTACGTCGTTTCGTTCCAAACTATGCCGAGGTGGCTAAAGGTCTTACACGATTACTTAAAAAAGATGTCCCTTTCCATTGGGATACCATGGCTCAAGAATCTTTTGAACGACTCAAGGGTCTCCTTGTTTATGCTCCGTTGCTTCACCCTCCAAACTATCATCGTGACTACACCCTGTATTTAGCTGTCGCCGACACCACTATCGGCATGGTTCTTGTTCAAACTGACGACGATGACATTGAACATGTTATCTATTATCTTAGTAGAAACCTTTTAGATACGGAAGCTCGATATGCTTATGTCGAGAAGTTGGCGTTAGCCGTCGTTTGTGTTGTCCAACATTTCCGTCACTATATTCTGTTGCGCACTACTACTGTGATTTCCGATTGCAACCCCATGACATATATCTTGTCACGCCAGTTGCTGGGGGGCAAGTACTCAAAGTGGATTGTCATCCTCCAAGAGTTTGATTTGGAATTCGCTACTGCCAAGTCAAAGAAATCACTCGTTTTTGTTGAGTTAATTTGCTCTTTGCCATCTTCTTCTTCGCCCTCTCATACAGAGGATCAAATTCCGGATGAGACTTTGTTTCTCATCAGCACCCTCGACCCCTGGTACGGTGACATCATTATATATCTGCAAACGTCCTCCTTTCGCCCGGGCGTGTCTAAAGATGCTCAGCGAAGGATTCGTCATCAATCTCAACCATATCGTATCATTGGGGATACCTTATATCGCCTCGGCGCCGACGCTGTTCTCCGTTGTTGTCTTACTCACGAGGAAGCTGAGCGAGTCTTGAATGACTGCCACTCAAGTGCTTGTGGTGGTCACATGTCCGGATATGAAACTGCCCAAAAAATCCTCCGTGCTGGCTACTTTTGGCCCTCTATCTTTAAGGATTGCATTCTTGCTGTCCGTTCCTGTCATGAGTGCCAGATATTCCAACGGAAGATGCGAGCACCCCCCGCTCCTTTGCACCCTGTTGTTACCGTCGGCCCTTTTGCAAAATGGGGCATTGATTATGTGACCTGTAACCCTCGCTCGGCCGGGGGGCATGGGTTTATCATCGTTGTCGTCGATTACTTTACTAAATGGGCCGAGGCGATGCCTACACTGACTGAAGACGGTCACACAGCGGCGCAATTTTTATTCAACCACGTTATTTCGCAATTCGGTGTCCCTCAAGCCATCGTCACTGATCACGGAAAGCATTTCCGGAATCATATGATGACGGAACTAACAACCCAGCTAGGCTTAAAGCACGATAGTTCTACTCTGTACTACCCTCAGTCCAATGGCCAGGTTGAAGCGATCAATAAGATTTTGGTTACTATGCTTCAGCGTACCATTGGCATGCACAAGTCTAACTCGCATTTGATGTTGTTCCCTACTTTGTGGGCTTACCGAACCTCCGTGAAGGATGCCACTGGTTTCACTCCATTTCAACTAGTCTATGGACTAGAGGCTACCCTTCCAATCGAGTGTGAAATCCCTTCGTTAAGATTATCTGTCGAGCTACTTCCCAACACCACCCCATTAGAAGAATGTCTCCTTTATCTGGAACAGCTAGATGAGACTCGTCGCCTAGCCTCTTTGGCCATCGAAACACAGAAGAAGCGAGTCAATTCTCACTTTGACCAGACTGTACATCCACGTTCTTTTTTCGAGGGAGACTTAGTTCTGCTATACGATCAGGCAAACGATAAGCTAGGAGTAGGAAAGCTCGAATCTATGTGGCTAGGCCCTTACATTGTCAAGAAAGTTTTGCAAAAAGGGGCCTATGAGCTAATTGATTATGAAGGAAACCCTCTCGCACAGACCCGAAATGGGCTGTATTTGAAAAAGTACTATGCGTGATGCTGGTACACTTCATTTTGTATATACATGTACTCTAGCAAGTGTGTTGTGTATGTGTGTCAGTTTTAATAGGCTTGATTGTCACTTATTGTGTCTTTCGCTTCTTGTGCAGATGTCTAATACGCCTTATATTAGTTTCGCTGATGGTGCCTGCCGCAGTACTCGTAACTTGTCCTCTGCGGCGTGGGTGATCTATGATCCTCATGGTGAGTTGATAGATCTTCAAGGTGTCTTTTTGGGTCATACCACTAATAATGTCGCCGAATATTGTGTTGTAATCGAGCTCGTCACTGAAGCAATTAATCTCGGCATTCGGGCATTGGTGGTAAACCTGGATTCTCAACTTGTCGTCCTCCAGCTCAATAGGTGTTATTCCGTTAGAGACCATCATATTCTAAGGTTGTATCTACGTGTAAGATTGTTAGAAAGGAATTTTGAGTTCATTACATATCAGCATATTCCATGACAATTAAACACATTATCTGATGCATTGGCCAATCATGTATTAGGTAGACATTTGTGTAATTTGTAAATAAAACATTATGCAAGCAAGCACATGAAAACACAATAATAAACCATAAACATATGTATATATATACGTGTGTGTCAAAATGTTTGTGCCCCACGCGTTACATAATCCAAAAAATAATACATGTCCAAAACTCATACAGCCGCTGACAATATGTTCCTCAAAAACGTGCAAAAAGAAAACCTAGGCGTCTAATCACGGTGATGCTCATGATAGCATGTCACCGCTCGCACCAAACGTCTCAACAGACGATGGACGCGAGTAGATACTCCCACCATGTGCCTCTGGTACGCTCTAGGCACGTCCTCCAATTTGGCATAATCTAGAATACCTCGAGTAAGTACCTCAAGGTTTTGTACTAGATCGTCATCACCCTCTACCTGAGGGTCCGCTGCAGGTTGTGCTCTCCGTACGTTATGAGGCAAGTCAGTTGGTCACTCTGCGCCAACATCTGCATACATATATAGATGTTGTAAGAGATAGGCATGTACTAACAAAAAAAAAACTTAAATACATAAAAACGTTAAAAAAAAACAAAGAGTTCTTACCTAGCTCCTCGTCCCAGTCCTCTCCGGCAGGCAGAGGGAGATTGGGATCTCCAGTGAAATCCGTGCCCGCATAGGGCCAGTCCTCGATGACAATCATCTGGTGACGGAGCCAGATAAAGAACTCGGGCCTCCAGGCCATCTGCTGGCCCCCTCCTCCTCTGGGCATGATTTCTGCCCATCGATTCAACCTCGGCTCCCGTAGCACTGGATCTGCCACTATACCCCCAGGTACCCGGAATATCAGCAGTCGCTCCAGGAAGAAAGTTACCAAGATAGATCCATAGCCGAACTGTTTTTTCCCATCACGCTTACACTTGGTAAGCTGCCGTTTAATGTTTGTTTTCGCTGTCGTGGCCCAATCAAACAGTGTAGGTTGGAGACACTCAGTGGCCAGCAGCAAATGATTTTTGCTGGCCTCGTGGGGCGCCTGTGCCCCAGCTGTCTGGGTGATAGTGAATAAAATCACTCATAGCACTAGGTTGGGAACAGTGCTAATATCTACTTTGGCACTGTTTGCTCCAAACTGTGCCCCAGGACAAACTCGTTCCACCACCTCCCCTACCGGCTCTCCAGAAGGCCGACTACCAGTCAAGATAGGTCGTGCACCTCACCGTGATAGTCCAGTGATAAAGAAGACATCGGAAACAGCTAACTCCAATGTCTGGTCTTTCAGGCGAAATACCTGATCCTCCGTATCCCAAGCATCCACGATGAATCGCAGTAGATCAGGTTGTGCACGTAAATATGAGGTGTGGAAGAATTTCTTCAAGCCACAGTCTCTCAGAGCATTCATACATGCATCATCCTCCATTTCCATGGCATCCATGACATCATGCTCCCGTTCTCTCCATTCTAGAACCATTCTGACAAAACCCTGCAACCACAAAGGTGAAATTTCCATCATTAGATCATTGATGAAACCTAAACTGGAAAAAATTTGCAATTACAACGGTCAAATTTGTGGCAAATTGAGATCGTGCGGTTGGCACGACTGTTCCTAAAACATTCGCGCCAAGGGCGTGACGCCTTTAGGCAAAAACACCATTGGCGCGATCCCGAGCAGGAAACTCGCGCCAATGGCGCAACCTTATGAAATTGCAAATCCTCTTGCAGGGAACTAAATTATGGATGAAAATCTAAAAAAATGGAATGAAAACAAAGCTAAGGATGAAGCCTCTTACCTATTGCAGACGGTGGCTCGAATGATCTCCTGGATTGATCGCAAACAGCAGTTGAAATTTGCACCAAAAAACCTTCAATAGTAAACTCACAAGGTAAAAAGTGAAAAGTAAGTTTATTTTTTACCATTTCACTATTTATAGGATTTTTTGACCTAAAAATACATTAGAAATAATATTTTTGAGTATTTTTTGGGTATTTTCATGTCGAAGTGGGTTTTACGCTGTTTTTGTATGATGACAGGGGTTGGTGCAACTCAACGCAATCAAACAAGCTCTTTTTCAACTTTTTAAAGCTCGGTAAAACACGAGAAAAGGTTACTTTACGGTCTGCTTTCAGCTCTTTTCCTGACCATTTAAAGAGGAAAATATTTCCGAGTTATTCCTCTTGGCTCGTTAAACGTTACTAAGGGGCGGTCGTTTTAAGTTCTTTTGTCGACCATTAAAACATAAAAAGATTACCGGGTTTTTGTCGTTTCAAACTCGTTAATGGTTACGAAACGACGTGGTTTTGATCGCTTTTTTACTTTTTCAGGTCGAAATCACTATTTATGAAAAGTACTCCTCGATCGTAATGGTCGGGCGGTTCTTTCGGGCATTATTTTATACTTTTTCGGGCCCGAGAGACACAACTTTACGAAAAAGGACACCCCTGGAGTTTCCTTTTCTGCTGTCTTTTCAAACTCTCTAAACATGAAAAGACGCCGAGTTCTTCGTTTGTCAGACTTGTTAAAACTTAATGACATCGGACTCCGTCGAAATGACGCTCCTCAAGCATATGCTATCCCCGTCAAGCTTGTCATCCAAAAATAACCAGGGTACTCGCCAGAAATGGTGGGGGAAATAAAGGAATCATAATCGTCGTCGTCGGTAGTATGTTGCTCTTGAACATGGCACTGTTTGCATTTGTGTCTGGGTGGGGACATCTCATCTCGTTTCACTTTTGCTTCCATGGGTTTGGGTTATCCTATTTGACCATTCATCTGCTCATTGCCTTGTCATCACGGCCTCTGATCACTTGACCTCAAATATTGCCAAATCTGTCATTGTGCCATCGATATGTTCAAGAGAAGTTGGCCTCTGCAAGTATAACCTCCCTCTGATATTTCACACAAAACATATTGTCTCTTTCCGTCTCGTGTCGATGATGTGGGAAGCATTATGGCCCACCTTCGATGAAGATCACTTCCTGTCGACTTCAGCTCATTATCCAAGAAAGTGATTTAGAGACTCGCTTCAGGTACCTTGGAGCCTGCATGCCTCAATGGCAGGTTCTTCGCGTTTGATGCAAGGTTTTCATCATTGGCTTCCGATCGGATGACTCTATGGGTGTTCGACACCGGCTCATTCATTCACACGCCATGGATTGTACCTATAGTACCTTGAGGACCATCGTCATTATTGGTGGCACCTCTCGCGTCTGTTAACAGCTTTCATCATTGGCTGGTAATCAGACGATGTTCAAACATGTTCGACTCCGACTCCTGTATTCACATGTTTGGACTTGTACTTTGTTCGGGTTTGGATGGAGCGCAAGACCCTAGTTCTAGTCTGTTGTAGACCAGGCTGCGATTTTGTGGATTATTATTACATGACTCATTGATGGATGGCTGCGCCCATACCTGAGTCTTTTAGGATGGCTACGACTATACCTTCTATCATCATGGTCTCTTCTGCTGGGTGGCTGCGTCCATACCACAAACCTTCTTTGTATGTCTTTTGGATGGCTGCGCCCATGCCTCGACTACATGTCATCGAAATATCAGTTGTATCTACGTGCAGGTTCTTCCTAGTGGTGTTCCGGTTCAACAGTTTTGTAAAGCATCTCACCCCTCCCACTCTCTTGGGCTTCATGCTTTAGGGGGCATCTGTTACATAGTAAATTGTCACTGTCTCCTTGTCAGTCTCCCTACTATGTCATGAAATCAAATCCATCATGCTCATGCTCTCTGAAATGGCCAAAAAACCCTCCTTGCCTAAGTTTATTGGATCATCGCGGCTGTTATTGAAATAACCGCGCTGACTGGCGGATGCTAGTGCAATTGGTGTGTTGCCAGCGCAGAAGCACACGGGTTTCCCACGCTGATCGAATTTCATAACCAGCGCATCCTCTGTTTGTATTAAGTCGCACTAACCAGACCTCTTCTGTCTTTGAGATGCGATGTCAGCGCGCCAGTCCAGTGATACACCCGCGCTGATCCTATTTGGGCGAGTTTGTTCTAAGATCTAGCCTTCCAGATGACTCCAGACCTGGTTTTTGGCCTTGTGAATGTCGCCCTCCATTCTATGGCATGTATGTTCGTCATATGAGCCACCTTTCTTGGAGATAAGCTTATCCTTCCACCCTCCATGGAGATGACTTCTCCTATATAAGCCTCCACCATTGCCATGAGCAGCGAGCTTTTTGGACATATAACTTTGACATAGAGGAATTCATAGTACTTTAGTGCTGCTCTTAATAGGCAGTTGGTGTGTTAAGTGTGGATTGCTAGAGAGCTTAAGGAAGGTTGTGAAGTCTTGTTGCCTTGTGTGAGAGAGAGAGTTGTTTGTCTTGGGAGATCTACCTCCAAGGGTGAATGCTTATAAGACTTGCTGGCTGGACCCTCTTGAGAAGGACTCAGCGTCAGAACATTGGTTGTACCTTTCTCTGTTTTTGATTAATAAAAGATAGATGACTACTGTTATGGTTCCATTCTCATTTGTCTTATAATGGTTAATGTGAATTACATCCTTTCTGACTGATGTATAGTTGCTTTTACTAGATTTCACTCTTGCATTTGTTCTCTCTTTGCATGTGTAGGTGTCCATCCATGAGGATAGTGGAGGATCGTGACCGACCAGAGCGAAGGAGTGAGATCAACATCTCTTCATCAAACAAATAGCGCTGGAATCCAAGTAGGTGTTCATTACCCACTTTTTAATCGCAACTAGGAACTTGCAGAGTAGCATTGATTGATTGTTGCTAGACCCGTTCTGGGCTAGTAGGGATCGCCTCTATCCGTAGAGGGGATTTACCTCTCCAACAATGAGCTACCTATTAGTCCTAGCTTCCTTGCAAAAATCTACGAGTTCTTTGGATTTGTATTGTCCACCATTGTCAGACCTCAGAGTCTTGATCTTTCTCTCAGTTAGATTCTCCACTTCATTCTTGAATTCTTGAAACTTTTCAAATACCTCATCCTTATTCTTGAGGGGATATACCCAAGTTTTCCTTGAGAAATCATTAATTAAGGTTACATAATATTGATGTCCACTAGGAGACTTTACTGCTATAGGTCCACATACATTTGAGTGTATGATATCTAAAACTTCCTTAGATCTAGTATCACTTCTTGCAAATGGTTTCTTCATGTTCTTGCCTAGAACACATCCCTTATAGGCCCCTTAATGATATTCCTTTAATTCGGGTACACCATTGACCATTTGAATTAGAGATGTCAAAATGTTATAGTGAAGGTGTCCATAGATTTTATGCCATAGTTCGAAAGGGCTTACATCCAAGTGGACTAGGGCTTGAGATAGAGGTGTAAAAAGTCTATATAATGTCCTGTCATGAATCCCAATCACCCTAGAATTATCAACACTAGAGCCCTTACCCCAAACCAAAACCTTACCATCAAAAAAAGTAATTATATCACCCTTATCCTCTAGACAAGAAATAGAAAGTAAGTTTTTCTTCAAACCTGGAACATATAGAATATTGTTGAGGTGAATAATTCCATTAGATTCAAGCTCTAATGAAGTAGATCCAATCCCTTTCACTGAATATCTCTTCTTGCCTCCATGTTCGATTGAATGGGAGGAGGTTCCTTTTAACAAGGTCAAAAGTTTATTGCATTCTTCCATCATGTGTCTGGAAGCATCACTGTCAATAACCCCTACATTCTCATCCTTTGAAAGTGTTGGATAAAGCAGAGACCAAAATTCCATATATTACTTCCTTTGCTAGCTTGGAGGTGATCTTCAATATGCAATCCTTGTAGATGTTGCGAGATTCCTAACAAACTTGAAACCATTCTTTATAACCCTTGCCACAGTGCCAACAAGGATGTGATCTTCAATCTCCTTCTTGTACCCTAGCTTTGATACCATGTTGGAAAATCAAGACTTATGTATTATATGATTTTCTTTAACTTAATAATTACTTGTGATATATTTTGGCCTTTTATTATTTTTATTAGTTCTTGTTCATCAAGCAATTACCAAAACAATGAAGATCATAACAAGACAAAGTACACAAGATATAGGCTCCAAGCCAGGGCAAAACCCCTCCAAGGGGAAAATCCAAAAAGAATGCTTCTCTTCTTATATACTCTTCTTACAATGAGACTTCCATGATCCAAAGACCAAAGCCCAAGATCCTCCCCAACATCAAGTCAACCCCTCAACAAGGTCTTCTTCAAGGTAGCTTCTAAATTTCGACCTACTGCAACTTCATCCCAAATTTTGGCTCTACAATTACACCTTAAAATTTTGGCCTCCTGAAATTGGCAGCAACAAAACGATAACTTGGCATGTGTGGAGAGAGATAGAGATGACCCCAAGAAACTTCAACTTATTTTCTTCCTTTCTTCAACCTTCCAACTCTTCTTCTCCTATGCTATTGTAGATTGAACTTGATGATGAGTGAGTGTGCCAAATGAGGTCAAGCTCCTTGTATTTATAACCTTCTTGAGGGGTCAAATATCGATCCCTTAGGCCAACTTGTCCTTGACAAGGGATGACTTGGTCTTGGAGGAATAAATGACTTTTCCTTGACAAAATAAATATTTTCCTTTGTTATAATGAATCCAAATGGGACTATAATACATGACATAAATTCTTCTTTGTCCTAGAAATACCTAGAAAGACCTAGAAGCATGAAGAAAATGATTTTGATCTAGAATAGAGCATGAAACCCATTCTTTACAAAAAATAAGAATTTTCTTTTATTTATTTACACAAAGTATATAATGTCATGATTACAAATAGGTCATTATGAAGACCGAATCTAGTCACAATATCCAATAATTACGAGTGTTGTCATAGAATCTTGCACATGTCATTGTTGATGTGTTAATGAAGTTGAAGGAAGATCTTAATATAACAGAATAAGGACTTGTATGGTTTCCATATATTTACAAGCATAAAAAATGTGCTCGTATTCCTATATATTGGCATACACTATCAAAGCATTTGTAGAATCATGAATGTTTGATGAGGTTAAGTTGATTGGATGCTGAGAAAGAGTTGTATTGTTAGCGTTTGAAACGTCTGATTATCAACTAGACCCATGAATGATGTAGTGGGTATTGCTACAACATTTTGGAAATCATGCTGGAACAATCAGTAAAGCAATGTGAATTTGATAGAGATCTAAAGTGCAACAATTGATTTGTGAAATTGAGGTTATGGCAATATCGTGTACAAGCATTACTATGATTTGTCCTATGTACATTGTTGCCCATGTATATCTAAGACAATATGTTGCTAGTTTAAGATGTTGTCTACATAAGCTCTGCCTTGTCATGATTTAACTATAGAGTTGACAAAGAGTTGATTAGTATATATGGTATGTGCTGCTATCTCTGTGGTTGCAAGGATTATCTCTAGAAGTTTTGCAATATAGAGTTTTCATTGATGTTGTGCATAGTTATGGTATCATGCACTACTGTTCATATACCTGATAAGGTTTACCAAGGTTTGTAAAGAGATAATGGCCAATCATTGATATTCATTGTATGGAAATAATTAAGAGAGGTTGCTGCCATGTATGATGGTTGCAATGATTGCTGCTAGGATTTTCCATGAAAATATTGTTGACAAGAGCAAAGATATGATAAAGATGTTGAGGTTGTCAAGCTAAGGTTGGTGTCGAAACAAATTTGATTGAAACTAAGGTTTGATGGGAAGATTGAAAATAAGCAGATTTGATTGACCAAAGATTGTATTATAGGTTCTTTTGTATTGATATTGAGCATAGGTGGATCCAGTCCGAAAATTGTGAAACATGGTCTGCCGACTGATTAGGGTGGCAAGGTGGTGCTAGAGCAGGTTTGAGCCTGCACAGGGCGTTAGAGAGTCCTTCCAGTTGCAGTTGATAAATAAGGTGTTGGAGCATCCTTCAATTTGGAGCTTGTAAACCAAGGCATTGGAGCGTCCTTCTAGTTGGAGCTACTAAACAAAGGCATTGGAACGTTCTTTAGGTCGAATACTGTAAACTAGGGGGTTGGAGCCTCCTTCAGTGGGAGCTGAAAATCTTGAAAGTTGGAGCTTCCTAATTGATTTGAATTATTGAAGACAAATATAAGAAGCGTTTAATGGTTTTCCTCCTGGAAGGGTTTCCACCTAAAATTTGTTGTCTATTGTCTTGGTGTTTGTGCATTCTTGAATGACGTTGTTTATTGTTCATGTGATGTAATGGTAATTTAATGAATATAATGCTTTGAAAGTTAAAAATATACTAATTGAAGAGAAATACTGATTCACCCCCCTCTCAATATTTCCAACATAACTTAGGAAATGTATAATAATTAAAGTAAATTAATTATTATGGACAATTAAGTCATTTTATAAGGATAAATAATTTAATTATTTAAGTGACTTAGAAATAATCTCAGCTATTGATCTCCAATATGGCACTAGAATGGAGATTAGGGTCACGTATTTGGACTTAATGAAGATTTTAAAGGGAGCTTAACGAGAAGGTGACAACACAAGTTGTGTGAGAGAGTCATGATTCAAAGAAAGCAATTTTCTTTATGTGTAAGTGGCTTTGTGGACTAGGAGCGCAGAGGAAGAGAAGTACAAGTGGATTGGGGAAAATGCAGGAGGGCTGAGTAGGAGGAGATTACAAGGCCAAGCTACTAGAGGGAGATTGATTTCATTTGAAGGAGGTCGAGTTGTTAGAGGGTCGAGTTTTCCCTAATGTGCATCAGTGGCACACATTAGGAGAATTTTGAGGTCTAAAATGGGCCTCCTAAGGAAAAACTACAGTCAAAATTCACTTTATGAAAACCAATCACATTTTAGGGGATGACATCGTCCCGAAAAGTTGAGGTGGCATTGCTTGAGTTAAAGGTACTTACTTGTCACATTCTCAAGGGTGGATAAAAACTCATGGTTAACCATGGTAGTGCTCTAAGTAATTTTAAAGTCATAAAGTAAAGTTTTCATAATAAACGTCATCTCACACTTTTTTAATAAAATATTAGTATTATCATTTCATATTTTTTGAAAAAAACAATTCATATCCCAATACAATCTTCATGTATTTACACACTTTTCAATAAATATTATATTTGTATATTTTCATATATTTATTTTTAAATTATATATTAATCTCATTTTATTTAATATCACAATTTCAAATTAATTAAAAGTTAATATCTATACATATATATTATACATATGAAATCAAAATAAATAACTAGCAATTGCACCGAGAGGTGCAAAGGAATGTCAAAAGCTCAAAAAGCCAAGCATTTTGTTTTCTACTATCTGTGTTTGCGACTATCTTCCATTTTGGCTTAACTTTGCTGTTTTTTTTCTCTCCTCCCTTGTGGCTCTGACTCATTTTCGCCTCAACATCGTTGTCTCTATCTTTCTCTGCGTGGAGGGTGAAGAAGAAGTAAATCTTAAACTCAAAGATATTATACAAAAAATAAGCATAGGTGTAAGGATCAATCCCTAACATGCAAGCATGGATTATCTTAAGTTTTGGCCACTTGATTGGTTGTTATGGGGGATATTGTAGGGTTTTGTCACCAATGAAAATTCATTGGATTTTGGGTGTTTATTCATAGTGTATTGTTCGATGCCCTAAAATTGGTTGAAAAAATTCCAATATGGAGATTTTTTGCGACCCCTACGCTGAGGGGCTCTGATCTACGTACATCTAATTGGGCATGGGAAGGATATGAAGAGGCAATGTAGTGGCCATGGGTAATCTAGTCTCTCCATTTATTTTGACTTGGTCGTTCCATTTATTTTGTATGTGTAAACATAAATCAAAAAAGTAAAAATAAAAAAATTGAAAGAGCAAGGGGACTGAGTCAACCATTAAAAAAATTCAAACATCTAACTTAAGAGATGTTCTCAATTTTTTCAACATAGTTCGTGAAGCACATCCATATCCATGTAAGTTGTCGTTTTAGCATGTCTTGCGTAGGTGTATTTCATATAAAATAAACTTACACTAGGTGCGGCACCCCTAGCTTATGCCATAAAATATTTATTTGCTTCCAACTAACATAGATCTACATTGTCGAAGTGCAATTTATTTATATTCCGGTGGTGCTGGACACTTGGATCAAGCCACCAAATAATTATTTGTTCCCAATTAACATAGGGTACATTGTGCCACAAATATTTATCTATAATTTAGTGATGATTATCTGAAAAGCTTCTGACTACAATCATCAAAAGCGAAATTATCTTTTTTTCTGAAAAGGAAAAACACACACAAAATCTTTCTGCTTTATCTACTCCTTGACCATGGTAAGAATTTCCATATCATTTTGGTCATCACCTCCATCTCCCTCTTATGCACTCTTCACGACATTCTTCTCCTTCAATAGCTTCATTTCCTTGGCTCAGCTTACCAACGATTACATTATTTTCAGTTGATTTGTCTTGGTGCCCATTATCCTTACCCTCATTATCTTATGCTTCATCCATTACAATATTGATTTCCTTTTTCTCCAAGTCTATTCCTTTTATGCCCGCCTCGCTATCTTCTATAGAGGGCTTATTAGTTTTCTACTGTGGAAGAATATTGGTTTACTTGACCCAAATGATAAATTTCAAGACTGAGCATAGCGCAATGGTGGCAAAAATATCAACTCTAAACGAAGTCCATGTTATGTAGTGGAGCCTCGAGCTCACTATGCATTCCCAAGAAAACATCATATTGAAATGTTACTAAAAAATCAACAAAATGATAACCCTACCTTTCTCCTCGGCATTGGCATCTTCTATATGAATTTCTTTCTCTGCTTTGGCCTTGACACTAGGCTCATTCAAATCTTGAAATGGGTCTACGACTTTTTATTCAGATTTTGGAGTTCCAATGATGAGAAATGGCTTTGAATCTTCTTTCTCAAGAGGATTGGGCTCTGCCTTCTGTGGGGTAGAGCTCATGGACTTGACTAGGCTCTTGGGCGATTGTTGGGAGCCTTGGACGTTGTTTTGTCCTAGGGTTTTATCCCAACATTCTTCTTCACAATGCTTGGAGGAATTGTTGCGAGAAATTGATGCAATGGAGATCGAAACTCGGACATCCTAGAGCTTAAAAGGAAAAAATGAAAAAATCCAAGGTGAAGAAAGGAAGGGGCATGCTTTTATATATCAGTAATTCTATAAAGGAAGAAGCTGAGGTTGTGAAACATCACTTACTGTGGAATTATGTGGAGGTTAGCAGAGCCTTCGAACCTAAACTTGATGCAAGTCATCCTTCCAACGAGAAAAGAAGATGAACATGAACCATCACTCCAACCCAACCCTGCAGAGGAACGACTATCAACATAAAAATCGAGCAATGATAAACTATCAACCAATGAGACCAACAAAGGAACGACTATCAACGTAAAAATCAAGTAATGAGAAACTATCAAGCAATGAGACAAACAAAAATAAACCTCTGCGATTAGATTAATTTGCCCAACCCAACCTTGCAAAGGAACATCTATGGATGTAATCAATAAGAAAATATGTTTTATAAATGATAAAAATCAAAATAACAATTCAAAATTTCCACACATTTTATAAAATCAAATATGGGATGGAAACTTAATTGTTATTTCAAAGCATATAAACTTTCTGCGTTTGTTTTACAAGTGCAACCGTACCCATGGAACCTTCATTCAGTTTGATTTTGTTGATTATAGGAAATTTAACAAATAAGTGACATATTTTCCCTAGCCAAATGGTTTTTGTTGGATTTTATTTTATTCTTTCTTTATTAATATTTAACCCTTTATCTTTATTTTTTACTCTTTGCCAAGCTGGAAATATATCAATGACTTCATTTCCAAACGCAAAATTTCTCATGGATCAATATATTTAATAATCTTAATAATCTGTCAAAATCCTTCATCTGTCCTATTAATGGCAGTGTGCATTCAATTTTTGAAAGACGAATTGACTGAACTGTAGTCTCATGACCCAAACAGAATGCTCGCTCATGTTTGATGTGTAGTTGTTGTACCTTTGGATATTGCATTTCGAAGGTATATTCGTAAATTAACTGTATGATAGATGAATTAATGTATTTTAAGGCCATTGAAATTTAACTTAATTTTAAAATTTAATTGACAATAGAGGAGTAATGTTAAAAAAATTGATTTCTATAGTCAGGTAATGTTAAAATTGAGTAAGGTTAAAAAAGTTATATTAGTTTTGTATGATTTATGGTTCATTTTTAAATATTGATTTTACAAATTCTGGGTAATTTCAAGTTCTTCAATAATATGTAAAATTATGTTAGTATAGCATTTTTAAACAATCAATGTTTTTCTAAAGTAGAAATTAGTAAATTTTTATTATGTTAATTACAATAATGGTTTTATTGAAATATTTAATGATTAAAAAGTGATATAATTATTGGCCTTACAAATCAGTGTATATTTAACTTGAAATTATAAAATAATATGCAAATTGTGTTGTGATGTTTATTTTTAAAATTCATTTAAATATTGGATTACAACACACTAAATTTAAACAAGTGAAAGATATAATATTAATTTATTATATTATATTATTGAATTTTTATATAATAAAATTAAATACATGTTATTATATAACGAATTGTCTTTAGTGCGAATTTTTGGAAGTCTTTCTGGTCTAATTTATCTAAAATCCTGCAGGAATTTATTGGAATCACAAGTTTGATGGGTAACCCCTACACAATCCAAGTGCCTTAGGGGTTTGTGAGGGCATTGAATCCACAAATACAGTAAAAAAACAAGTTTAAATAACACAAATCAAGATTTTACTTCAAATTTTTCCGCTAGATTCCGGCATCAGAAAGTCCAAAAAGTCACATTAAAGACAACTCCATTATATAATTTAATTGTATAATTAAATAATATGAATTTTAATTAAATAGCATATTATACAATTAAATTTTATGATCTTATTATATTATAAATTTAATTTTAAGTTATTTAAATTCAAAGGACAAATGATAATTTAAGTTATTTTAAGTTGTTCAATGATAATGTCTTTTTCTTGAAAAACTCATTCTTGTTTATAGTCTTGTCAATATAATTTTTTTATTAATTTTATTTTGGTAGAACTTTTCAATTGAATTTAATCATGGTTACATGGATTGTGGTGCAAAAAGTGAATTGCAAATTCATAATTATTATTTTATTGCTTTAGCTATTATTTTATTATTTTCTTAGGAGGCCCATTTTAGACCTCAAAATTCCCCTAATGCAAGGAGGTTGTAGGTTGGGTTGCTCACTGAGTATTTGGGCTGAGTTCTTCAGGATGATTTTATCTGGAGGCTAATTTTTAGAGACCGAGTTCCTTGGTATGAATTCATTCTGAGGGAGCCGTGATACAGGTTCTAGGGTTTTGTATTTCTCCTTGTATATCTATGGGTCAAAAAACCTAGATTTTCCAGACAATTAAATGATGGAGAATCATTGTGGGTGATTTTATTTTGCAATGTGTGATTGATCGCTTTGGTTTATATCCGTTGCATATATTTAATTCTAAAAGTTAAAAATATTAGTGATTTTATTTTTTGGTGATTCAATATTTATTTGGGTAAATAAATAAATTGTTGAGGATACAATAAATTGTCATGAGAAAATAAATCTGCTTAGTATTTAAAATTTAACATTAGTTGAACATACTAGAAATATTCCCTCATCAACTATGGCATTAAACTTACCCAAATTGTGATCACTGATCTTGATGTAGCACATGCTGTCGAAAACTTTGAAGTGCTTGACTAAGGTTGGTTTTCCAGGCCATGACTCATATGGAGTCTTGTCACTACTTGGCCCAAGGTGTGCTTTGTTTAAAATATGAACTTTTGTATGAACAACTTCGGTGCAAAAGGTATTTGGAATGTTTTTGTCTTCCAACATTTCTCTAGCCAATTGATGCACTTATTTGTTTTGCCTCTCCACCATACCATTTTGCTATGGGGTATTTGCAATTGAGAATTATCTTCTTATTCCATGTTCTTCACGAAAATCATCAAACTCGCTAGAGGTAAACTCCCCACCTATTTTAGACCTTAGGCATTTCAATTTACAATCAATTTGGTTTTCTACAAGGGCTTTGAAGACTTTAAATTTATCAAATGATTCATATTTCTCCTTTAAAAACACACCTCAAGTCAATCCCGTATAATCATCAATAATCAACATAAGATATGTTGAGAAATGTAATTGGTTTCGGTCTTCATAATTGTTGTACTCATTTCACTATGAATCGTATGTAATAAACAAGAAAATAAAGAAAATATGTAATTATTAAAGCATGGGTTTCATGCTCATTATTGATGATCTTGTAGGTAAAAGCATGTTGTTCATGCTTCCATGGTTTTTTAAGTTTTAGGATTTATTTTTATGAGTCCATACTTATAAGACCCTTCTAGGCTATTTGTAATTGTAAAAAATAATTATTTTTGAGTCTAGAAAGTCCTGGAATCTCCAAGAGTACAGGTGAGCCCTGGGATCCTCAAGTCGGCCTAAAAGAGGGAATTCAATCCCTTGAGAAGGCTATATAAAGAGCAATTCGACTTCATTTCGAGACACGTTCGCTCACAAGTTTTATATACAAGAAAGAGTTTGATCTATAATTGGGTAGCTACAAGAAGGAGAGCGATGGTCAAGAAGAAGGAAGAAGGGCAAAATTTCTTTGCTTGTGGGTTATCTATCTCACACATGCAAAATTCTAGGGTTTCTTGATTGCAAGAAAAGGCCAAAGTTACAATAGGACAAAGTGAAAAAACCAGTGGTTGGAAGGAAGGAAACTATATCTAGACCTCGCTGACCTTAGGAAGAGCCGTCTTACTATTGGAATGTCCTAAAAGGAGGTCAAACTAGGGCTTCTTCAGGAGCTACAAGGCCGAAGTTCCAAGTCGAAATTGCAGGGTCAAGTTTGTAGGTTGAGTAGCAGTGTTGTAGCTGGTAGGTCGAAGTTGCAAGGCGTAGTAGTTTGGTGCAAAATAAAGGAAGGACTGAAGAAAGGACCGACTTAGTACTTGGAGAAGGCTTTGGTCTAGGGATTGGGTCTTTGTATCTCATTTTAAGAAAATTGTGAGAAGAGAAGAGTTTCCTAATTTTTTTTCCCTTGGATGGGTTTTTCCCTAGCTAAGGGCCTATATCTGTGTCCTCTTTTTGTTACTGTTATTGTTCTTGATATTTTTTGATGAAATTTCTAACTAAGGAACATAAATAAGATAACTAAAGACTCACACACACTATCAAGGTTGAGAAAAATAAGTATAATAGGCTGCCACTTTACATTTTCTAACATAGTATCAGAACTAAGGTGAGCAAGGAAGGCATCCGAAAGGACATGAGAAAGAATTGTTGATAAAGGGATAAGAAGCTCTCAAGTCCTAAAAGAACAAGATTTTCTCTTGAAGGAATCTAATTAAAAGCTCATTAGTAGAAGACCTTTCTAATCTAGGGTTTCTACATTGAAGAAGATCAAAACTACATTCTTCTCGTAAGGAGGGTATTGAGCTTGCAAAAAGGAAGTCTATTTGCAAGACATAAACCTTGGAAGTTGTTGGTGGAGGAATCCTAGGGAACATATTTCAAGGAAATCATCAAGAACTCTCCAAAGGTCTTGAAGAGATCAAGAAGGTTGGAGATATTATTCAAGTAAGTATCACACTATCTCATAATGGCTAAATCTTCAAGTCATGTAGGTTGTTTCTGAAGGAGAGCAGTATTCTCATTGTTGCTTTAAACTATCTAGCATGGAAGAAAGGGATTAACTTGATACTCACAAAGCAAGATTTAATGGGATATGTTACTGGAGAAGTTACTAAAGCTAAGAAAGATAAGACACAAGAAATAACAAGGTACAAGGAAGGGGAAGTGAGAGCTCAAAGGATCATATTTGAATCAATTAAGGATTCTCTTGTTTCATTTGTTGCAAATATGAAGAATTCTAAGGCCATGTATGAAAATATTCTGAATTTGTACTATGTAAGTACAACAGATCAAAATATGTCATTATGAAACAAGGGATATAGAATGAAGAAATAGAAGGATGAGGCTATGGCATCCTTCTTCATGAGAATCTATCAGCTAAGAGACCATTTGCAAGGATTTGGGGAACCAATCACTGATTATGAAGTGACCATATTCGTTCTAAATGCATTACCACCAGAATGGAGCAAAATTGCAACAAGTGTCTACTCCAAGAAGGATTCAAATCCCTTTGATGAGTTGTGGGCACAATACGTATTGGAATAATCAAGGATCAGGGTCAAGGATGATGTTGGATCAAATGAGAAGTCTCAGGCCTTTCTATCCTGAGTCAAGAAGATGAAGACAGGAATTTTTGGCAAGTCCAAGCAGAAATATATGTCCAAGGTGCAATGCTTTAAGTGCAATGAGTTTGGACACTTCAAGAGGGACTGTCCAAATAAATAGAACAATAAGAGAAAGGATAGGAGTGAAGCTCATGTAGCTGAAGTAGTGGGAAAACTTGAGAAGAAGGAAAAGAAGGAAGAAGTGAAGGATATTTACTACTGAAAGAAGGTTCACTGACTTCTAGGTTCTTTATGAATGTTGAATTTTTAGATGATATATTTTGCATAAGCATCATAGGATAGAAGCATATGATAGTAGCATGTTTGAAATTTATTAAGTTGCTTGATAGAAGATAATCTAGGATATAATGTTAGACCATTTTGGATATTGTTCATCCAAGATATTATCTAACATTATGTTATAGGTTATCATTTTTCTAAATGGATCATCGTGATCCGGGAAGGACAATCATTTTGGAAAGTCCTTGGAAAAATCATCACGACAAATAATATGTATTCTATGTAATGTGGAAACATACTTACAAAAATGGATGAAGGGTTGCAATGGGTCAAGAAGCAAACTTTTTGTGAGATATATGGATACCTAAATGATTGGATGAAAGCATAGGAATGTATGAAAAGTAAAATTTAGATAAGATTTGCATGTACAACAATCTTATGAGATGAAGTTGGTCATAAAGATATGCTTAAGTATTAATGATGCAGGAAAAAAATAGAATTTGACTTACTTAAGAATGTATACAAGATTAATACTTTCTATAGAATAAGTAATATGATAATTGAACATCCAAGTATAATCTCCAGAATAAAATTTGTAACTTGGTAATCAAGTTCGATCCTTGGGCACTCTGATGCATGAAGCAAATATCAAGTGGAGATGGTCAATATGGATGTTGATGGTACGAGAAGGTCACCATGGTGAGGTAAGTCTATTTCATTTATTGTTTGGTTATCTAGCTAACATATTATTTTTGGCTACCGGGAAAAGAATGTTGCAAGAATACATGATGACCATTGGGGCAAGTTCAACTATATGATGGATGTTGAGAGCTCAATGTCTGGTACCTGGAAACTATAAAGTCAATATGAGTCCATCTTGGGATTGAAAGGGTATTTGTACGATAAGATAACCAGAAGGTCAAGGAAGATCACTTTCATGACCAGATTGATGGTCGAGAAGGTTCAATGCAATGCCTTCATGGTTGAAGAAGAAAGTGATGAGAAAGTAAGATGAAATAAATCCTATCACAAGAATGAAAGAGTGGGAATGGCTCCATGATACCTCAGAAGAAAACAAGTGATACAAAAGAAAGAGAGAGCCATGTGGATATGAAGATCAAGTAGATGGTTCTCTCATGTAGACAAGTATTGAGGCTTGTGATGCTAGCTTCCATTATTAGAAGGAAATAATATCCTCCGGTTTGAGAGGGAGAAAAA
>APFE030275006.1:951-20007 GCA_000404065.3 Pinus taeda
TAACATAATCAGAGCCTACATAACAATAATAATGTAAGGGCACAATAATAACAATAGTGGGCTTCTATGGGGCACAATAGTAACAATATGGGCACTACATGGGTAGATCAATATAATAAGTGGGTTGTACTAATAACAATAAGGGGTTACACTAGCAGTATAGGGGCCTAACATGGTTGTTGCTGGTTATTTTTATATTTATTCATTTTGGTAATTATTCATGTTATACAGTCAATTTCTTAACAATTGGTATCAGAGCTAGATATTGGCTTCAAAGGGATTCTTTGATGCCAGGGGTTTATAGGGCATGATGAGATCAATGTAGCCTTTTACAGATCTGGGATGTATATCTGAAGAAGGAAGATTTGGTCAGATGTGATCCAGAAAAGGGTTTCTGGTGTCATGGCTGTGTTTTTGGGTTTTCCCGATTTGGAGATCTAGATAAAAAGCTATAGAACATTAATCAAGCTGCAGCTAAACACCAACAGGATTGTATTGTTCTTTTAGTTTGGCGTAGATCAGATCGGATCGGTCGAGAAAAATATCATTGTGTTGTTGGGAAAGTGGAAACATGCAGTTATTATTATGCCTCGGTTAAGAATTGTATGGAGCCGATGGAGAAATGCCTGTGGGATGACAAGATGGACAAAAGCCAAATTGTGGAAGTCGTTCTGGTGGGAGGGTCGACACGCATACCCAAAATGCAGCAGTTGTTGCAAGACTTATTCAATGGAAAGGAGTTGTGCAAGAGCATCAATCTCGATGAAGCAGTGGCTTACGGTGCCACTATGCAGGCTGCTATCCTCACCGGAGAAGGCAACCAGAAGGTTCAGGATTTGCTACTACTCAACAGAATTTCGACGTTTCTCTATTGACAATCGAGGAAGGCATCTTTGAAGTGAAGGCGATAGTTGGAGACACCATCTCGGGGGCGAGGACTTTGACAACAGATTAGTGAATCATTTCGTGAAGGATATCAGTTCCAATGCAAAAGCGCTCTGGAGACTGAGGACGGCGAGTGAGAGAGCCAAGAGAACTCTCTCCTCCATTGCCCAGACCATGGTGGAGATTGAGTCCCTATACGAGGGAATCAATTTCTACGTGACCCTAGCATGTACGAGGTTCTAGGAGCTGTGTATTGACTTGTTCAGGAAATGCATGGAGTTAATGGAGGTCGATGGGAGTGCATGACCTATGAAAATAGATCTGAAAGAAAAGAGAGGCGGTGATGCCCTGATGAAAGATGCTTTCAACAAGCGGTTTTCAAGGAGGCTTTTGTGGTATATATGTTGTTGATTACACGTGGAAAAATGAAGTTGAGGAGTGACAGCTCAAAAATTTCTATCGAGCCAAATTTTGTGATTGTGTTGATAGTGCTTTTGAGCCCAATAGGCAACCATGGTTAGATACCAGCATATGCATTAATCGTGGTTCAACGAGCAAATCAAATTGAGTGAGGATGGGTCAAAATAAAAACAACAATAAAAAAAAAGAAAAACAAATTTAATGAAGTCAAAATTATTGCATGTAAATGGGCATACTAATGTAAGACCTGGTAAGGCATGTGTACCCCTGGGTAATCACCGGTAAAGTCTAGTTAGACCTAGGTGATAGGGGGGATGTCGGGTTAACAATACCCCAAGTAAAAAATCTGAGGGGGGTAAGGGCGAGAGTGAGCGGGATTGTCTCACTTAGCAGGTTTGGCTGGAGTTAGTCAAGGAACCCAAAGTCAAGTTTAAGGGGGGAATTATTAGATAAACTTGACTCGGGATAGAGTCAAAGTTGACCAGATAAAAATTGATGGTTTTGGGGCACATGGTATTGTGCACCCATAGTATTCTACCCGTGGTATTATATGCAATGGAGCTTATAAAAGGCTAAAATGACTTCATTGTAAAGTAGGCCTGGAGGTGAGTGGTGAAGGCTCACTTGGTCGGATTGGCCAGGGTTTTGGCCAATGCTAATGAGATATCATTAGGTTGGGTTTTTCCCCAAATTTGGGGTTTTCTCGGATAAACATACGTGTTTATGGTTATTGCCGGTTATTTTTATATTTATTCCTTTCAGTAATTATTTATGTTATATAGTCAATTTCTTAACAACAGTCACTCATGACGAGAAGACATCAAATCCAAAACCTCCTAGTCTACCATGGCACATGATAATTTCGGATGCAGGTGACCATGAGTGGTGGCAAGGTTGTGAAGTGGGATGATGGCTCTGGACACTGTGGATGAAAACTGTGTAGGAGTCACTAACTGATGGAGATGGGTGATCTGAGTCAATAGTGACTGCCTGCGAGGTTTGGCCCGGCTGGGAGGAAAAATTGCACAAATTTTGGAAGGGATAGTCTAGGCTGCAGGAAGGTAACGCAGACAGGCTTTGTGCATTTTTCATAACGAATGGGCAGTGGGGGCTGGACAACTAGATTTGCGTAATTTTCTAGAGGAACTGGTCGAGCTGAATGAAGGGCAGCAGGTAGAAATTATGAAGTTTTTGGGAGGAACTGCACGGGAGACTAGCATCCAAAACTACGCAATTCCTAGAGGGAACTGGTAGTTGGTTGCTGGGGTCACTAGCAGCCAAAATTGCACAATTCCCAGAGGTAACGGGTAGTTGGCTTCTCAGTCACTAGCACTAGAAACTAAGAAATTCCTGGAGAGAACTTGCAATCTGCTGCTAGGTGTTGCTGGCAGGGAAATTGCACTGAAGCTGGGAAGTCGACCTGCTGATCATCTCTGCATAATTTTTAAGCTGAGTGGACTACTAGAAAACATAATTCCTACTCATGAAAACTGCACAATTTCTTGGATGAGCAGTTGGTCGATTATCTGGATAACTGACTGGGAAAGCTATACAATTTTCTGAAGGATACAAGGACGTGCACTTGGTGTCTGTTCGACCTGTCTGCGCAATTTCCTTAGTCAGTTAAGTGAGTGAGGTCAGTGGCCTCTGCTCAATTTTTGAAGGGAATCTGTCCTGAGATGACTGTCGGGTTCGACTGTCCAGGTGGTCAAAATGGAAGTTGATTGAGCTGCTTGCACGCAACGCAGTTTGAAAAGACTAGCTTAGTGCTTTTGCATTGTTTTAGTTGACAGTCGATCGAGTCGATGGTGGGGTGATGGTATGGTTGTCATAGGGGAGTCTGGTCATCAAGATTTCAGTAAAAATGACTAAGTGTGTGAACAATCGAAAGATGCATAGGTGATCATGCAAACACACTCACATGAATCGATGATGAAACAAATCAAACCATCTAGTCGCACATGTTCAACATGACTGACCGATGGTGAAACGAATCAAATCATCCAGACGCACATGTTCAACATGACTGACTGATGGTGCAAGTGATAAGCACAACACTCGTGATTGACCGTTCATTGATTGGGATGACATTTGCGTGACAGTGAACGTGACTCTATGTGTGAGTGCGAAAAAAGCTTTTTGTTGATGGTGTTGGACCCACCAACATGTCAAGGGCATCTCCCCGGTAAGAAGTCCCAATTAGACCTCAGATTGTTTAGTGTAGGAGTCCCAGCAGTGGGTCATAAGTTAATGCCTTGATCGCGATGTCGTACAGAGGCAAGTAAGATAACTCTATCTGTAGCAAGGGTGTGACCACTATAGTGAGTCAAGGAAGATGAATGCGAGGTTCTAACACAAGTGGGTTGGGTTGAGTGCACCCCTTGATAACTTGTATTAGTACTCAGATAGGAATGGAACACACAAGCGAAGATGCATCACAAGCTGGAAAGCAGATCAGTTGACAATCCAAAATGATGGCTAAACCAACAACACATCTGCAACAAGGTTCATATAATTGCATACAAAGCAGTTCATACACAAATACGTAAGTTAAACAACATACATCATTAAAGCAACTAGGACAGTCCAACTACAGTAACAAAATATGCATGAAAATGTGTTGTCTCTTATTATATAAAGAAGTGTAAGTTCCAATCATACAATACATCCATGTAAACTTGCTAGCCCCAACTATGAAATGTTATAGCCACATCCGCCTGCCCCTCCAAAGAGATGAACTAACTATGTGTAGTGGGGAAGCCAAGGCGCGTTACAATACTGTCCAAGCTCTTTCCAAGATAGTCTTATTAGAAACTTGGTTGACCAAAATCCTATACAATGAGTTAAGAGGGACTATTTATAGCAAAGGGTTAGGTAGCCCTTGACATTCGCCTTTGTGATTGTTCAACTACCCTCATGACTCTTCACCTACTCTATGATTATTACATTCACTATTGACACTTGACTTACACTTGACATGACTCAACATTACAATGCACATGTACCCATGTGAACACGATGGCTTGAGCAAGGTAAACTAGACGTCACTTTGACTTAGACAACTATAGAAGTCTAACTGCTCAACATTCTCATTCTAATCAATAGTAACATATTGATGCCAAGCTCTGTAGTCTCTGATAGTGTCCATGTGTTCCGTAGTGACATTCGTCTAAAACCTGACCTTCGCCTCCATAGCATGTGGGTACACTGCTCGAGCTCTCTGCAACTTGTTTAAAAGTATCCACATCATTGTCTTCAATGTGGCCAGACCAACAACATAGTTGTGCATGATGTCTGCACTGATAGGCAAGTCTGGCCTAGTGGTGATGCGCATCGACTCATCGGAGTACGAGTCAAGCTCTAGTCGGACTTGCTTATTGGTCTTCGTCTGGGTGAGAGTCCCAAGTGATGGGATCACATGTGTGTGCACCACAACATCCATGCTCTTGAATAGCCATGCATGGGAGGCATTTATGCTACTGATGAGTTGTGGGAGTTCCTCATAGCTCCGGATCTAACTCTGGATATGTGCTTTCATCTCGACTGCATTTGGCCTCATCATATTTGGCAAGTGAAATGGGGCTCCCTTGTACTTCATTGTTCATGTTTTCATGTCATCAATATCAATATGTATGTTTGTCAAGATGTGTGCTCTCTTAGCACATTGTTGCTGCCATCTGTTGAGATGAACAACTGCCTTGTGCACAGTACCAAACTTGGAGTACAATGCTCGCATAACTGTGTCAAGGGACAATACTTCATCTAGTATTGCCTTCTTCAATTCAACTCGGGCGGACATTGTCACCAAGTCTCCTCCTTTCTTGACCACCTATAGTTCCTTCGTCATTAGCTTATTCTTAGCTATAAGAAAATGAACACTTGATCTAGTGGCTTCAGCATATGCCCTTGTTTCATCAACCAAAGCAGTTGGATGATGGCGCACATTAGTAATGATCACTCATTCTTCAACTTGCGCAGGGGATGTTTTATCCTCTGGAGTTGACACTCTGTGAGACTGCACAACTATATGTTGGGATTCATCAAACAAGATGTAGTGTATCTTTTCTTCCAGCTAATCACCAAGGATCTTAGTGCCTCCTTGGTCATCCAAGATTTTCTCTTCTTCTAGATGCATTGAAGCGGGTGAGTCGACCTCTTTGTGGTGAGGCATGAGGTCAGTATCCTGTTCCAACTCCTGCTACTCCATGTATGCATCCAACTGTTGAAGTGCATGTTCTATCTAATGAACAAAGTCTTTCCCCTATGATGGTTCACCTTATTCACCTGATTCTAACTGTTCAGATGAATCAAATACTTGTAGAGGCGTTGCTTTGTCGGTTTGCACATGAAGCGCCCTTTGCTATATCTATTATGTTGTGCTTCCCTCTCCTATTTGCGCAACTCTTATTCCTTTCGGAGTTTCTCTCTCAGCTCATGCAACTCCTTTTCTGCCTCTTCCATTCTCTTATTATCCTTCTGCTTTCATGTGATTCGCTTGTCACATTGATGCCTCTTTGCCTCTATAGCCATAGCTTCTTTCTCTACAAGTGGATCTTCCTGAAACTTGAAGCTTTTCTCCTCCTCCATGCGATCGATAATCTTCCTCTTGCCTTTTTCATGCACTGGTATGCTAGGCTCTGCTGCCACTGCTGATACTATTGGTGCTCTATGTGATGCTGCTTCGCTAACTGCTCCATAGCGAATCGAACTGGTTCATTGGGTCTGGAGAAACTATAGCAATATCTTCATGGGTCCTCCTCAGCCCAATGAAATGCCACGTAGATCTAGTTGAACTGAACTCTTGTGCAGTGATCCTTCACAATGAAATGTGGGTCGTACGGATTGAAGCTTTGGAGGTTGAATGGATACTTCTTCATTAGTTTTTCTTCGACATCCGCTTGCTTGATACTCTAGATCTCATATAACCCAATATGCAATGGAAGAGTGGGACAAGGTTCCTTCTTCTTCTGCTACAGTCTAGTCATCAATTCTGTTGAGATGTGATAGGCTACTCCCTGCATGACAAGTACATCCAAAGAAAACTTTGGCAGAACATGCAAAGGCTTCTTTGCACTGAACATTTGGATGAAAGTGCCAGATGGTGAGGCATACCAATCTGTAATACCTATCAATGCCTCCATTGCTTCCTTTGACATGCAGGGTGGATCTTGTTCAAATATCATCTTGTACAAAGGTACGAAAAAATTATCAGACAGTCATGTGATTACTCCTTTGAAGCTACATTCGGAAAACAACTTGAAATATGTGTTCACAGTAGTCCCTGTCAGATACCATCCCCACTCCAAGCCCATAAACTCATGTCGAGAAAAGACTGCATCTAGGATGTAGGTAGACATGTAAATCTCTACATGCGTACCTTCGGGTGACTGTCGAGCCTTCGTGACTTGCTCTTTTAGCTGAGCCAGTATGCCAGACCAGTTACATGACTTTCCTTCTTTAGCCACTTGGTGCAGTGCAACCACCCAACTCTGTGGGAAGTTTTCTGTGCTTGCTCGGCCATACAGTCAATAAGAAAATATGATAAAGTATTGGTACACCTTCGTTAGTATCTTTGTCTTATAGACATGGTTGGATGTCATCCTAAAATGAGTTGGCTTCTTTACCCAATCCTTCAGAATGTCTTTGGAGTTAGCACTACTGTTGGGCAAGCTGAATGGAGTCTCCATGACAATCATGGCCTTTAACATCTAAAACATCTCATCATAATCATGTTCCTAGAAGGTTGTAAGCTTCGTCCCACTGACACTGCTCAAGGCCATCGTGTCGAGATCAACGTGAGAGGATCTAGTGTATCATGCCAGTGCATGGGAACACATGATATCTGCATGCAATATGGTATAAGCTAGACTTGTGAATGTTCATGTACACTTGACAGTCTTTGAGGTGTTCCCCAAAAGTTCCTGCAAATGTTTCATTGACTTCTTAACACTTCAGTTTGATGTCCTTGTCTAGGTATAGCTTTGTGTCTTCATAGATTGGCAGACTAGAGGCCACTTGCTCAGCAGCTACTCCAGCTGCATTTCCACCAGTGTCCTGAGATCTTTTTCTTTTGGAAGCTATTGAGATAGATGAACACCTAAAAGATATAGAGGAAACAAACATGCATGGCAAGAAATATGTCAGCGAAAACAAAGCAAATTCCAGGGAATGACACAATACATACTTGGGAAACTGATGAGCAAGATTGCAAAATTTCTTATGGGGGGTTGGGTAACTGGCTGCCAAAACTGTGGAAAAGGTAGTCTAGGTTATCTGGGAGGCCGGATTGGCTACTGGATCTACACAATGCGCAATCCAGACTGGCTTTTAGCTGCTGGGATTGTGCAATGTGCAATTCCAGCTAGGAAGCACTGTAGGCCCAAGGACATATTTGCACAATTTCCTGGGCCAGTAGTCACTATCCTCCAAAAATGTGAAAAATAGTCCTGGAAGCTAGTTCTGGGAAAAAATGCACATTTCTAGAGAGGAAGGGAGAGCCTTCCTTCCTTAGATTGTGTAAAGTAGTCTTAGTGAGGCAGAGTTCCGGCCAAGGTTTGCCTGATTCGACGACAGGTAATTGAAATAAAATAAGATAGTGAATGCATGGTGACACTAAGAGATAGTAGAAGTGATTGAATGTGCATGCAAAACATGAATGAAAGATTCAACAAATAGATCAACATGCATGTGGGTGGAGCAGTTTGCCTATTGGGCAAACATTCGTGCAAAACAATTTCATGCATGTGATAGCAGTGAGATAGCAACAAAAACTGAAACAGAGTTAGGAAAAGCTAGTATACATGTAAACAACAGCAATAGTTCAAATAAATCAAGCAAACATCACTCATACAAGTGCATACACAAAAAGCAACTTAAATACTGAAAAAGACAAGTTGAGGCCACTTACCTGTGAATAGCTGAGCTGGATGTGTCGAAGAGTCCTGGATGTGCCGTGGAATGTCGGAGCTCTAAGATCGATGTGAAAGAATGAGCTCTGATGCGTCGAATAAATAAGTTTGGGCTTATGACGCGCATGCCACAAATCTAGGAAAAAATGACACTTGGAGGGAAACTTCTAAAACAACTTTGCATGTAACCCCCTTCTACTAAAAATAGCTCCCTGAATCATGGTATGCCTTTTGCATGTTTCCTTTTGCTATTCTGGGAAGAACCAGTCATGCATGCATGCAAGTCAAGTTTCCTTGGTCCCAGGTGGAATTGGTCAACGGGATTGCTCATGCATGCAGCTGCTCAACTACTTGAAAAAAATGTGCATTCCTGGCTAGGAGTTAGGATGACTGCGAATTGCAAAATTACAAGGTAGAGCAATTGACTGCTATCTATATTTGTGCAAATCCTGGGTTGAGTAGCCCTACTGGGGAAATTTGGGAAAATCCTGCTAGGAGTGTTGACTAGCAGGATTACGCAATCCTAGAGCCTAGCAGGTTTCCAGATATTGCACAATTTCTGGAGGGAAGGATGGTTGCCCTCCAGAAATGTGAAATTTTCTAGGGGAAGTTGCTTAGCCTGCCATTGGACCAAGTCCGAGTGGAAAGCCTGTGAGGGGAATGCATCAAGCTGTGCTCGATAGGCTGGCTTTGTGCATGAAAAACACTAAAGATTGTGTACATGATGAAGCAATACAAATTGTTGTGTAGGGTTGGTAGGGAGGCTCCAAAATGGGCTAAGGAAAAATTTTGGAGGGTGGTTGTAGCCACTACAAAACTTGGCAACACACTGGTAGAACTCCAGCTCTCTGAATGGACCTTGTTTGTGAAAAACAATTTTAACACCTCCGGAAGTATTGTTCAGTTCTCTGCTCATCTTGGTTTCACACTGGCTTTATTGTAATATGTAGCATCTACCAAGCTCTTGGTCGATTGACACACATTCCAAGCCAAGGAAACATAGTTGTTTCGATTGGGGTTGAGGGGTATATAGGTGCACAAGCATTATAGTCGTCAGAGTCTTAGTTTCATCTTTGGTGTTGCTCCACTGCTAGTAGGTTTGGACAATACCCTGGTGGAGTCACATAGGAACACAAGCATGGATTTGATGCCAGCAAGCCTGGTCAGTACCCCGATGAAGTTACTTGCATCACCTCCCTATGCAGGAAGCCTTTCTCTTCTTTCGCCTTTTTCATTTTTCATTTTGGATTTTTTGACTTTTCATTTTTCATTTTTTCAAATGTGCATAGAACTTATTCATTTCAGAGGTGGAAAAGGGATCCTAACTTATTAAGAGTAAAAGAGGTTGTTCCAGCAAAGAAGTAGTTTATTGTATCTCTGACGTGCTTGTTAAGGTTTTCCCCCTCACCTTACTCTACTTGACTGAGCTGACAAGGGATAACCCAAAAATAACTGACTAGAGAAGGTAACACTAGTTAGTGTGCAAGCGTTGTGTTTTCAGCAAGGTTCACTTCAAACAGTACATATTTTCCTTTGATGTATCATGGAATGAAAGTAACAAGCTCTTCATGCAGAGGCAAGATGATAGATAACCAAGTAGTGATAACTATAAAAGCCCTCTTATACTTCACGCATCTCATTTCGAGAGTCATACATGATTTCATGCAAAACTAACGTATGAAAGAAACAAACGAACTAACAAACATCAAAGCAAAGAAAAAGCAAAAGCAAAAGTGGAAGTGAAGCAAGTAAGAAAACAAGCAAGCAGACAAACAAGTGAACAAAGAGAATAAGAAAACAAGCTTGCAAGTAAACTGATTGAAAGCAAACACTACTCCTACTCCTAAACTAACAATGCATGGGCCTAATCACATGAAGTGATATTTTCAATTTAGCCACTGGCGCATTGGTAGACCCATGTTGGTGAAGGCTTGGTCTGTGAGAAATCCAGTTGTGTGAACCAACAATAAAGAAAGATATAACAATGAAGACAACCATACTTCATGTTTCAAAGTGGCCACGGGACGTAAGTGAGTAAAAGTGCATGGTAGGTAGTCTGTGGACTTATCATGGTGCTATGTGACATTGTGTGCAACTTTAAAGCATAAGAACACTCTTGAATGAGACATGCAAGAAAACGAAAGAAACAAAGATAACTTGCGTCGTACATGTGTGCTTGCAATATAAGATTCCTCTCATGCATGAGTGATGGGATCATCCAGTTCGAGTGGAGGAGATGTGATTTGTGTGTCAGATGGATCTTCAATGCATATAGATGAGTGATGAGGAGCCTTGGGTGATTGTACAGTTTCATGATCAGAAGTGAGGCTAACCCCAAAAGAGAGAGGACTTGACATAACCTTCAGCTTTAGTTGAAGTGTCTCGATAGTCTTGGGTGTTTCAACTTCATCATCAGGTAGATCATCATAAATCAGTGGCTTCGAAAGATCAACTGTGGTAGATTCATGATGGTGTTCAAATATGGGAGTAAATGGATCATTACCACCACAATAAGAAAAATCAATGAATTCATTGACATCCTCATGATTAGATGAATTGAACAAAGGGGTATATGAGAAGTGAACAAACTCATCCTCTATGTTTCTATAGAAGACAGATGAAAGGTCAAGTGGATTTTCAATGAATATCTTGTCCTCTCCGTTGTCGAATGATGGACCAACATCTAGCGAGTCATGTGAGTGATGGAGGGGGCTTAGATGGAAGGGAGTCATCCTTCATCGAGTGTTGATGCTCAAGCTCCCACTCATACTTTTCATGAATGATAGCACATGTTGGTTGTGAAAAACCAACTCCATCCATGGGTTGTTCCTCATTCACAACAAGTGAAGAGTCTGGAATGGACAAACACAAGATAACATCATCTAGAGGAACACTCGAGTGTGAAGACAGACGTCGCAGAACATAATGCATATGATAACTCAAAGGACTCAACCAAATTTGTGCGAAAATTGAGTGAAGTGATGTTGGGAGAATGTGAAACGTGAATATGTGTGTGAGCATGATCTTCAAAATCACTAAGCAGTTGTGGAGCTGTTGAATGAGAGGGAGGCGGACAGTCAGTCGAGACAGTGACCACATCCACATGAGATTGCATAGCTCCATCAATGAAGAATGTTGAGAAATGCTTGATTTCAAACTTTCTCTTGGGATGGATAGATTTACTAAGGCAATACTCGAACCAGTCCCAAAGATAAGCAAATTTCATCTAGCTCCTTAGAGCTTGAAACTGCAAGTCACGTAAGCACTGCCAAAAATAAATAACCGATTCATGTAGAGCCCTCCGTTACTGTAATAGTTTCTGATCAAGATGGTCTGGATCAAAATGATAGACTGTGTCTTCAATAATATCACAAAAGTGCTCAAATGAGTGCATGTTAGTAGCCGGTAGGCTGAGAAACCAAGGAAATGGAGATTCGTGAAGTTTGTATGTAAGCAACAAACTGACCTGATTGTCAGAAAACTCATCTTCCTCATGAAGCATGGAAATAAATTCATGTAAGTACTCAGGCTAGGCCAATTTGCCTTTACGATCATATGTGAAAGTGGACAAGAGATCAAAAAACTCACCGTGATGGAGACATCTTCAAGATTCGAAAAATACTGCAGGGGAAGAAGAGTGCGAAACTCCATGAAAGGCATGCAGACGTTTAGAAATGGATGAGAGGACACAACTTGTCATCTGGCCCTCCATCTAGCACCAAAAATGTTGACAGTGTTGGACCTGCCAACATGTCAAGGGGATCTCCCCGTAAGAAGTCCCAATTAGACCTCAGACCGTTTGGTGTAGGAGTCCCAACAATGGATTGTAAGGGAATGCCTTGACCACGATGTCGCATAAAATCAAGTAAGATAACTCTGTCAGTAGAGAGGGTGTGACTACGGCAGTGAGTCAAGGAAGATGAATGAGAGGTTCTAACACAACTGGGTTGGGTTGAGTGTGCCCCTTCAAAACTTGTATTAGTACTCAGCTGGGAAGGGAACACATGAGCGAAGATGCATCACAAGCTGGAAAGCAAATCAATCGACAATCCAAAGAGATGGTTAAACCAACAACACATCTACAAAAAGATTCATATAATTGCATACGAAGTATTTCATACACAAATACATAAGTTAAACAATATACATCATTAATCAACCAGAGAAGTCCAACTACAATAAAAACATATGCATGAAAATGTGTTGGCTCTTATTATATAAAGAAGTGTAAGTTCCAATCATACAATACATCCATGTAAACATGTTAGCCCCAAGAATGAAATGTTACAGCCACATCCTCTTGCTCCTCCAAAGAGATGAAATAGCTCTGTGCAGTGGAGAAGACAAGGCGGGTTACAATGCTATCCAAGCTCTTTCCAAGATAGTCCTATCAGAAGCTTGGTTGACCAAAAGCCTATACAATGAGTTATGAGGGACTATTTATAGCAAAGTATGGGGTGGCCCTTGACATTCCCATTTTTGATTGTTCAACTACCCTCATGACTCTTCACCTACTCTATAACTATTACATTCATTATTGATACTTGACTTACACTTGAAATGACTCAACATTACAATGCACACGTGCCCATGAGAACACAATGGCTTGACCAAGCCAAACTAGACATCACTCTGACTTAGACAACTATATAAGTCCAACTTCTCAACATCCTCATGTTGATCAATAGTAACATATTGATGCCAAGCTCTTTAGTCTCTGATAATGTCCGTGTGTTCACCGGTGACATCCATCTAAAACCTAACCTTCACCTCCATAGCATCTAGGTACACTGCATTGGCTCCGCTATCCAACTCATCTGAAAGAATGGACATCATTGTCTTCAATGTGGTCGGACTAGCAACATACTTGTGCATGATGTTTGCACTGATCGGCAAGTCTAGGTTGGTGGTGATGCACATCAACTCGTCAAAGTATGAGTCAAGCTCTAGTCAGAATTGCTTCTTTGTCTTTGCTTGGGTGAGAGTCCCAAGTGATGGGATTGCATGTGTGCGCACCACAACATCCATCCTCTTGAATACTCGTGCAAGGGAGGCCTGTTCGAACTCTTGCTGCTCCATGTATGCATCCAATTTTTGAAGTGCATGTTCTATCTCATGAGCAAAGTCTTTCCCTTACAATGATTCACCCTATTGGCCTGATGCTAGTTGTTCAGATGAATCGACTACTTGTACGGGCACTGCTTCATCGGTTTGCACATGACACACCCCCTATTGTATCTGATGTTGTTGCGCTTCCCTCTACTATTTGCATAGCTCTTGTTCCTTTCGGAGTTGCTCTCTTAGCTCTTGCAACTCCTTCTCTAATTCTTCCATTATCTTCTTATCCTTATGCCTTCGCACGATTCACTTGTCGCGCTGCTGCCTCTTTGCCTCTATAGCCATAACTTCTTTCTCTACAAGTGGATCTACTCAAAACATGCATCTTTTCTTCTCCTCCATGTGATCGACAATATTCCTCTTCCATTTTTCACACATTGGTATGCTAGGCTCTTCTGCCACTACTACTACTACTGGTACTCTCCGTGATGCTGCTTCACTAACCACTCCACAGCGAATTCGACTAGTTTACCTAGTCTGGATAAACTATAGAAATATCTTCACGGGTCCTCCTCAGCCCAATGAAATGCCCCGTAGATCCAGTTGAATTGAACTCTCTTGTAGTGATCCTTCACTATGCAATGTGGGTCATACAGATTGAAGCTTCAAAGATCAAATGGATACTTCTTCATTAGTTCTGCTTCGAAATCCACTTGCTTGATACTCTAGATCTCATATAACCCAATCTGCAAGGAAAAAGTGGGCCAAGGTGCCTTCCTCTCCCGCTCTAGTCTAGCTGTCAATCCTACTGAGATGTGATAGGCTACATCCTGCATGACAAGTACATCTAAGGAAAACTTTGGCAGAACATGCAGAGGCTTCTCCACACTAAACGTTCGGATGAAAGTGCCAGACGGTGAGGCATACCAATTTGCAATACCTATCAATGTCTCCATTACTTCCTTTGACATGTAGGGTGGATCTTGTTTGAATATCATCTTGTACAAAGGGACAACAAAATGATCGGAAAACCATGTGATTACTCCTTTGAAGCAGTATATTCGCCCATGGGCTAATTTTCTATACTTTTTCCAAAAAAAGATTCGCTAATTTCCATTGTTTTTGTAAAAATGATTCACCCAAATTTTATAGAATGAAATTATTTTACCCTAAAAATCGCCAAAAAATTATATATAGACTATATAAAAATATTATAAATTTTAATAGTTTTACAAAAATATCTCAAAACATTTTATAGATTTCATATTATGGACTAGTGGGATTCACCAATGTTTCTAAACTTTAAGATAAATTTCCATCCTTAAAATTTTCCATGGTATTCAGACAAAAACCTAAAATATGTGTTCACAGAAGTCTCCGCTGGTGACCATGCCCACTCCAAGCCAGGGAACTCATTTCAGGCATAGACTGCATCTAGGATGTAGGCAAACATGTAAATCTTTGCATGCATACCTTTGGGTGACTGTCGAGCCTTTGTGACTTTCTCTTTTAGCTAATGAGCCAATATGCCAGACCAGTTAAATTGTTTTCCTTCTCTAGCCACTTGGTCTGGTGCAACCACCCAACTCTATGGGAAGGTTTCCGTGCTTGCTTGGAAATACAGTCGACAAGCAAATATGATCAAGTATTGGTACACCTTCCTCAATATCTTTGTCTTATAGACTTGGTTGGGTGTCATCCTAAAACAAGCTGGCTCCTTTACCCAATCCTTCAGAATGTCTCTAGAGTTATTACTACTATTGGGCAATCTGAATGGAATCTCCATGATAGTCACAGGCTTTTAAATCTGATACATCTCATCGTAATCCTATTCTCAGAAGGTCGCAAGCTTCATCCCACTAACACTGCTCAAGGTCATTGTCTTAGGATCAGTGTGAGAGACGATCTAGTGTATCATGTCGTGCATGGGAAGACGGGATATCTGCATGCAATTGGTATAAGCCAGAATTGTGAATGTTCACGTACACCTGAAGGTCTTTGAGGTGTTCCCCAAAAGTGCATGCAAATGTTTCACTGACTTCTTGCCACTTCAGTTTGATGTCCTTATCTAGATACAGCTTTGTGTCTTCATAGATCGGCAGACTAGAGGACACTTGCTCAGCTACTACTCCAACTGCATTTCCATTAGTGTCCTGAGATATTGTTCTCTTGGAAGCCATTGAGACAGATGAACACCTGAAAGATATGGAGACAAGAAACATGCATGGCAAGAAATCTGGGGAATGACACAATAGGTACCTAGGAAACTGATGAGCAAGATTGCACAATTTATTTTGGGAGGTTGGGTGACCGGTTGCTAGAACTGTGAAAAAGGAAGCTTGGGTTGTCTGGGAGGTAAGACTGGTTGCTAGATTTTTGGAATGCGCAATCCAAACTGGCTGTTGGGATTGCGCAATGCATAACTCCAACTGGGAAGGACTGTGGTCCTAGGGATAGATTTGCACAATTTCCTGGGCCAGAAGTCAGTGTCCTCTAAAAATGTGTAAAACAGTCCTAGAAGCCAGTGCTAGGAAAAAATTTGCATTTCTGGAGAGGAAGGTAGAGCCTTTCTTCCTGAGATTGCACAAAGAAGTCTGAGTGAGGTAGAGTTCGGGCCAAGGTTGGGTCGACTTGCCGACGGGCAACTGAAAGCAAATAAGACAGTGAATGCATGGTGACACTAAGTGATAGCAGAAGTGATTGACAGTGCATACAAAACATGAATGAAAGTTTCAACAAACAAATCAACATGCATGTGGGTGGAGTAGTTTGCTCATTGGGAGAGTGTTCGCGCAAAACAATTTCATGCATGCGACAACAGTGAGATAGCAACGAAAATTGAAACAGAGCTAGAAAATCTAGTGTAAATGTAAACGACAACAAGCATTCAAATAAATCAAGCAAACAACACTCATAGAAGCGAATACACAAAAAGCTATAGAAATGTTGAAAAAGACAAGTTGAGGCCACTTACCCATGAATAGTTGAGCCGAATGTGTCAAAGAGTCCTAGATGTGTTGTGGGATGTCAGAGCTCCAATATCGATGTGAAAGAATGAGCTATGATGCATCAAATAAATAAGTTTGGGTTCATGATGCGCATGCCACAAATCTAGGAAAAAGTGACGCTTGGATGGAAACTTCTAAAACAACTTCGCATGTGACCCCCGATTGCTAAAAATAGCTCCCTGAATCATGGGATTCCTTTTGCATGTTTCCTTTTGCTATTTTGGGATGAACCAATCATGCATGTATGCAATTCAAGTTTCCTCGGTCCTCGGTGGAAATGGTCAACCAGACTACTCATGCATGCAGCTGCTCAATTGCTTGAGAAAAATGTGCATTCCTGGTTGGGAGCTGGGTTGACTGCCCAGGAAGATTGCGAAATTTTTGGGCAGAGCAGCTTACTACTACCCGTATTTGCACAAATCATAGGCTGAGCAGCCCTACTGGGGAAATTTGTGCAAATCCTAATGGGAGTGTTGATTGGAAGGATTGTGCAATCCTGGAGCCTAGTAGGTTGCAAGAGAGGATTGCGCAATTTATGGAGAGGAGGCTGTTTTCCCTCCAGAAATGTGAAATTTTCTAGGGGAAGCTTCTCAACCTACAGCTGGACCAAGTTTGGGTGGAATGCGTGTGAGGGGAATGCATCAAGTTGTGCTCAACATGCTGCCTTTGTGCATGAAAAACACTGAATCTTGTGTACTTGATGAAGTAGGACCAAGTGTTGTGTAAGGTTGGTAGGGAGGCTCCAAAATGGGCTAAGGAAAAATTTTGGAGGGTGGTTGTAGCCACTACAACACTCTCATGGTGAACACAACAAGCACATATGAAGCGGAGACTTCAAGCATAACTAGAACATGGTTGCAAGCATGACTTAGACACCAACATGCATAAACTTGACTGAAATGAACAAGAAAGGTGGATGCGAGGGCTCACATGAGTACATGGAGCAAAACCATGTGTGTGTAGTCATCAAGTGAAACTCTCAAGGGAGGCTTCGAAATTGGTGTAGGCCAAAATTTTAGAGGGTGGTTGTAGCCGCTACAACATAAAGGTATAAACAAGAAGTGACATAATGCATGGAAGTTGTGTTTAAATATGTGGCAAAATGCACGACATTTTAGAGTAATCAGTTTAGAAGTGATGTACGATGGTGTAGTGTCCACTCTAGTTTCCTGACTCTAATATGACATTATCTTACATACTTTAGTCTATGAGTAACTCAGGCTGAGGATTTAGAAACATGACTTTATTATCAGTGAATGTGATGGTTATGTATGTTCTCTATTAATATTATGATTACGATATAATTAACGGTTATGTGTACTCTGATATCATGATGGTGATAGTAGTAAAGGATAGACATGTTTCTATTGATGTTATAATGATGATAGGTTTGATCTATATGTATGGTTCCATTAAGGTTATGATGATGCTAGCCATGATGGAGGTATCCCCTATGTTAGCTACTTACATTAGTTCTGGTTCACAATGAACAATGATGTGAATGACCAGGTGATGGTAATAATGCGATTATGACAATGACTAACAATGAAAAACCTGGTTACTGATTATTATTGAGTATGGCAGGAAAACCACCAGAGGCACTTGCACATGACGAGTTGACGACACCTGGTTTGATGAAAATTTATATTATTTTATCTTTGAAATCAATTTTGAAACCTGCTATATATGTTCATCTATATTCTGATGATATGTTAATGGTTGCAGGCACAGATGAGTTTCTAGGCCAAATGACTCACATATGGGTGATGGGGTTGTATAGGTGGATGGAACTACATGGGAGGGGTGGGACAGAGTCCCTGATCTCACCCACTAGCACTCCCACCGTGACTTGGGCTGGAAGGGTTGAAACACCTTTTCCTTGAAGATCACGATGCCATGAGGGCAGGTCCCAAAGTTGGTTCGCTCATGAGGAACCTACTGGGGGGCACGCATCAAGGTGGATTCCTTGATCCCCTGCACCATTAGTCTCACTATAGCAGGCAACATAAGAGACGATACTGGTCTATGACGTTGCACGATATTTTCCCCTCGTAGTCACTGGATGCTTGAAGGGCAAGTGGTGTGGCACCCTTGGAATTTTAGGGAAATTCTTGAAGGGCACGACCAACTTGGCACCCTTGGCACCCTTGGCATCACAATTAAACTGTTAGATGTGGCACCCTTGGAACTCCTAGGGAAGTTCTTGAAGGACACAACCAAACTTGGCACCCTTGGAACCATACCAAAAATAATAATAATAATAATTGTATGCTCTTTTCTTATACGACAACATTATTACAACATTTATGACAAAGAACTTTGACAGATGCAATGATGAGCATACAAATCACTTTTTGTTACATATTATCCCCGACATTATCACTTATAGGGTCATATAGACGTAGTTTGAAATGAACTACTATAATTGGAAGCTACAGGGGTACAGTGTGTGAATGACTTTACTTGGTTGAATACATCATATATTAATTTGTACCATGAGATGAATATTGATTGTGATTGTCCTGCTTCTTGTTTTTATTGTTTCAAAATACATAAATACTTATGGGTTGCAATAATCACAGATATAGTCCTTTAGTTATAAAGGAATTCGTGGTATAGATACCCTAGGAAAATTATAACCTGCCCACTAGAAGGTTGGAAAGAATTTCAGGAAGGGTTCCTAAGATTATGTGTTGTCGTTTCTCCTTTATGTTCTAAGGACTTCGGGATGAAGTCCATTGTTAAGAGGGGGTGTATGTAGTGCCCACTCTAGTTTC
>APFE030275008.1:0-10059 GCA_000404065.3 Pinus taeda
TAATATTTCTCAAGGCTTTCAATAAAAGTAGAAGCATGTTTGCAACAGTCATGAACTAATTTTAATGATGGGTAAGATACTTGATATCTTTCAATGAATAGAGCATGAAAATCCTTTAAACAATAAATACAGGCCAGTGGAAAATTTTCATACCAAGATTGGGATTCACCTTCGAGAGTGGCCAGGAATATCTTCATCAAGCAATCTTCAGGAAAATCCACTTTCAACTTGCGAATATGCATATGAAATCTAACCAGATGTAAAGCAACATATTTCTTACCATCATTGTTAAACGTAGGCAGATTCCTTGACCAATCTACCCTGGGAATCTTATTCAGAAAACCTGGAATGTGATCTCGGCTCATGGGAGCGTATCTTCTCATGATTCGGTCCATCTTGAGAATCTTACAGCTACTGATCTCCCTCCAGTGAAGTCACCATGAAGCATCGATTTCTGGATTGTTCAGTGAATGGAGTCACCAGGTGAATGATTTCAGCCTTATGATGTTTGACCATTGTTCATCATCAACCATCAGATCTAAACTTGATACACATACTGGGGAAATTTATAAGTTAAGTTTTACGATTACAAGCTAGACCGAAGATTGACTGAAGCAACGTTTATCTACTATGCACTCGCAGAGCAATGTGCAGTTCGAAGGCTACCTGGCATGAATTCAGACTCCATCTGTAGCTATAAATCAAATAACACTAACAAGAAAACCATTTCTTCCCCAGTATGGTTGCCACTATGTTAGCACTCAAATCTACCTTAGGCTGAAATAAGGTAAAACTCAAGGCTACATCAAACCATGCTCAGCCTCGTAGTTAGCCCTACGAGGAAAGGAGAGGGCTCTCTCAAAGTGAATCTCGGAAAAAGGTAATCAATGAGGTCGAGATGACTGAATTGATGACTAATTTTGGGCTAGGTATGAAGTACAAGGACTTTGAAATTGATTTTTTGAAGTTTTGTTAAATTCGAGGGAAAGGCAATTTTGGGTGCGGGGATGAGGCACAGTTTTTGCAGAGGTCTACTTGGGGTAAGATATACGATTGTTTTGATGCATTTAAAGAGAATGAATGGATAGATCAGACTGGTGAGAGGTTAAGGAGAGCAAGAAACTTTCAAGGATTCTCCATAAACAGATGAAAACATGGAAAATCAAACGAACTTAAAGGCATAGCATAGCAAATTATGGATTCTACCTTAACACTTCATTTGTTCAATTGCAGAAGATAAGAGAAGGAAAGAGATACACATAAACAACTTACAAATACTGAAAGAAGCGCACCATCAACACATAAAGCCACATGAATCCCAAATAGTGCTGCAAAACCCTAGTCTTTCCTTTGCCAAAAATGCAGATAAAATATGTACATAGAGTGTCAAAGCTGTTCCCAAGAGTGCCAACCCTGAAAATGACTAAGAAAATAATAATATAGGCAAGCCAACCCATTCCCTTACCTCTAGGGGTCGAGCTCATCATCCTAGGAGCTGTTTCAACCAACTCTAAACAAAGCACTACAATCTAGGCAGTCAAAACAACTTGCCTCTATAAGGTAGGAAACCAATTCATTCATTAAATTTTCACCTTTTAGTGAATGAATCTTCTAGAATAAGTAAATAAGTGTCAAAATAACATCATTTTTCATTAATTACATCAAGAGGAGTGAAAAATCACATCACAAGTCAAAATTGGTCAAACTAGCTACATTTCCTGAGCTGAAGATGAAAATTTTGCCAAAAAACCATGTGCACCACGCACCTGAGCCCTATGTGCCACGCGCCTTTCAACCTATTTTTGGGGCACTTCTCGGCATCAAAATCAAGCTCACAATATCTGGTTGGAAAGCCCTGGATGTCTGCTATCCAGCCCAAGTGGAATTTTTCAATTTGGAGCTCATTTCCCCCCTCAAAATGTCATTCTCCCGGAAGTACTTCTTGCTGGTGCAAAAGGTGGCAGAAAGGTGATTTTCATGGTGTTTTTGAGCCTTTTGGTCACACAGAACTTAATGAAATGCTTTGGCAATAGCTGAGCATGTATAATTCATCATGACAAACCCAAAAATGTAGAGTTATCCTCCAGCAAAGTGTCCCAATCTTAAGCGCGCGCGTCGACGCGCTACGCGTTGAGCCAAAAAACCTGTTTTTAGGACAAAATTTTTCAAAATGACAAAAATTTCTCCGAATTTGCTCAAATTTGGAGTGAAGACCCTCTATCATGTATTGTGCCCCGCCAATGAAGCCTCGGCCAAAATTTGGAGTGGATCGGTCTTTTTCCGCCGTTTTAGTGCTTTGCTCAATCGCCTCTTTAGGATCTTCATTTTTGCTTTGCAAACATGCATACAAGCCCAATAATGAGTTTTCATATGATGAAGCATGTCCTTGTCTCTATTTTCCTTCACCAACAATTTCTCCAAATGAGTGTTCACCCGGATGAGCATGGACTCTCGATCAATCGGTGTCAAATCACCGGGTCTCTTTCGGGCCAATTCTCGATCTTCCCGGATTTGCCGCGGCTCATAAAGTGTATGTTCATCTTCTAGCTGTTTGTTGCGCTGCTCCAAGTAGTTAATCGCCCACTTAGCCATCTGCAGTTTATTTTGTAGCGAGTCATTCTCAGCCCTTTGCTCTCGGATGATCTCCTTTAGCTCCGAGCTAGGAGAGCTTGCATCAACATCAATGATATCCGCGTCTCGACCTCCTGAAGGACCCTCATCATACATGGGCCTCTTGCCCCTATCCTGGATCTGTACCTGTACTGAAGAAGAAGGCGAGACCCATTCCACATGATGTGGAGATAATACTCGCTATGCTGATGAAGTCAACGAGACCCCTTCCACCCTGGGTGGAGATAGTACTCATCGTGTAGATGCAAACAAGGCCCTGTGGCCTCGCTGGTATGTCACATATGGAGGAGCACTTATATGCTCAGTCTCAGGAATGTCTGGCTGGTGTGAAGGCGCTCCCTCATCATGAACTATCTCAAGAGGCGGCTGTAGTGCTGAGAAGTAGTCACGGGAGATGAAATCCTCCCAAGTAATGCCCTGCTGTGTCAACTGATGCATCACTATGATTTTGATTAGCGCGTAATGATATATGCTCTTATGCTGATGTGCTGGGCTCTTCCTTTATAGTCACTCTTTTCTCTGCTTTCAACCGTGCTCTCTTGACATTCAAATTTTCCTCAACACTAACAACAATCTTTTGCATATCTTCTAAGGTAGGCAGATCTCTGTTTTGTAGTGAATAAGCCATTTCTGGATCAAAACCATCCGGGAATTTAAGAAGAGATAACTTTTTAGATGGTCGTAAGTCATCTGGAATTGCATTATACACTGCATTAAATCTGATAATATAATCCTGAACGGACTCACCAGGATTACGCTTGATGTTGGTATACTCTGAAGTTATTTGCAACGGATCTTTCTTCATTTCCCACCGATCTAGAAACAAGGTCTGAAGTTCCTGTAATGTATTGATACTCCTTGCTTGTAAAGCTCTGAACCATTTACGAACCTCTCCTCCAAAATTCTGGGCAAACAACCTCATTGAAACATTTTCTGCATCAATTTCATGCAGGTCCAAAAAATCCATCATTTGGACAATATGCTGCTGAGCTGATATACTCTGTGGTGTGCCATCGAATATAGGAATCTTGCTCTGATAATCAGTAGGCATAGGATCCAAATTTTCCGGCAAAGCAATGGGTGCAAATCTGGCATCCATGGTTCTTGGTGGATTTACAGTCGGCCTTGGAGATGTTGGGGGAGTAGGTGCAGCTGAGGTGTGAGGTGTATGAGGAGGTGTGTGCGGAGGAGATGCAGTTTTAGGTGTGGAAACAGTAGATGAAGGCGAATTGATTGCAAACTTCTGATCAGAAATAATGGGTTGAACAGGGATGGTAGGAATGAAAGGCGGTTTAGTAAGATGTCTAGAGGTAGATGTCGTAATAGATGATCCAATGGTAGTAGATGCAGTTTCTAGAAAATAAATGATATTCGTAACCTCAATTGTAGTTTGGAGCTGTCTTAAAATGAAATTCTCAATAGACTTGTTAGACTTTTCGATTTGAAGGGCGGCAACGAAATCAGGATTCAGAACTATAGAATCAAGAGCATTTTCAGACTTGGTTTTGAACAATGACAGTTCAAACTTCTCATCAAAAGCAAGTTATCAAGATATTCAAAAATTGCAGGACATGAATGAGATTTAACCACGGGAGTCGTCGAGCTTTCTTGACGGAGGATCTTTCGAATCAAGTTTGGATTGTCGTAGACAGGGGGCAGGTTAGGATCTGGATTAGCTCTTGTATGTTTTTTTGAAGCCAGTGTGTTTATCAAAAGATCGAAAGAGTATAAATAATTCAGCCTGTCAACTTCTAGACTCAATCATCCAAAGGTCTAGAATGAACAAGTTCACTGGGGTGATTTGCAAATCAAGTGTTCACAAGCTAACCGGATATCGACTGAATGAACATTTATCTACTTCCGCTTATGCATAGCAAAAGCGTTTCGAAAGCTACTTGGCATGACTTCAGACTCCGTCTAAGACTCATGAAACAAACACATCAGCAAGCAAACCATTGAGATTTCTTCCCCAGTATGGTTGCCACTATGTTAGCACTCAAATCTACCTTAGGCTGAAATAAGGTAAAACTCAAGGCTACATCAAACCACGCTCAACCTCGTAGCTAGCCCTACGAGGATAGGAGATTGACTCGGAGAGAGCCCTCTCGTTTCCTCGTAGGGCTAGCTACAAGGCTGAGCGTGGTTTGATGTAGCCTTGAGTTTTACCTTATTTAAGCCTAAGGTAGATTTGAGTGCTAACACGATGGCAGAAGATCAGTGTGGGAGGTGCATGTAAGAATAAAAAATCCCATAAGTCTGCCAACCCAAAGGCCATGGTCCTCACTAAGGGGGAGTTTGATGAAACTGGGTATACTGTTAGGTCTGCGACGAAAGATATATGGGGCCACATTGAAGAGTAGTACCAGTCTGTATTGACGAAGGTCCAAGAGGGCCTCAAAGAATTGTAGGCTTTGGAGAGCCAGATTCAAGCGAGCGCAGAACCAACAAAATTAGGCAGTGTGCAGTCAATACTCACTTTAGGACTCCATGTTGTACCCTTACTTGATGGATATTTACACCCAAATAATGCCGAAGATGGGGAGAGGGCGCAGTCACTTAAGAACGTGAGTATTAACCTCGCGACACTCCCTCTATACACATTGCATGAGCTACACCAGGGTGTAGTAGATGAGCTTAAGGTGCAAGAGAAATGGGCTCTCATGGTGATGAAAGATGTGAAGATCACTAGTTAGCAAATGTGCGATGAAAATCACAAAGCTCTCCAAGATCATGATGAGGTAGCTGCAAGAAGGGCATAGCTGGAGCAATCCATTTCCAAAGTATGTAGTGAATTTACAAAGCTCCAAATTCAGTCTAAGGCTACTTCTTAAGACAAAGTTTAGTAGTTGGCAGGTGCATTCAAAGAGTCGAAGGTGCAGGTGGATGAGGTTCATTTTGATCTCCATATGCAAATTACTAAGCTTCAAATGAATTTTCATCCCAACAGGCCACCAAAGATCAAATAGCAGCATTACACTTCCATAAGAATGGACAGGGGAAAGCTTGGCATTGGACTATAGCCAATTGTTCAAAGAAATGCTCGAACTGTGGACCTCACTGTAGGAGGAAGCTTAGGTGAAAAATATTGAAGTAGCAATCTAGGATAAGAAACTACAATACGGTGAGATTAAGGCAATGACATGCACCTTAGCACTTGTGTAACTGTTCACCTGGTTAAAAGAAGGGACCTCCCAACAAGCACAAATCGAGGTGTTGCACAAGAAAATGCATATTATCACTACACAGATGTAGTCATGGGAAGAAGAGGCAGGGCATCTCTCACAGAATATGGAAGGCACACTCAAAAGTATGTAACAAACACAACAGACAATCAGCTTAGTAGCAAAAGGATCGACTACAAAAAAGTTGGTCGAATAAGTTCGACAGGCAGTAGAAAAACGCATGGAGGCATTTCACCCAGTCAAGTCTTCATTCAACAGCTTGAAAGAAAAGATACAAAGTGTTCCAATGGAGTGACTTAAGGATGAGTCACATCCTTGTGTTGGGATCCTATGTCCCCTGTGTCCAATTTTTATAATATATTTTAAAGTCTCCGCATTTTGAGGAGAGGAGTCTAAGTAGTGCAGGTCACTAGGAGTCAAGGGGTTTTAGGAAGTTCAAAGCCCCTTATCTTTTGTGTTTTCTTAAGCTCCTCCCATGGTTTGCAGACATTGGTATTGTAATAGGGAACATTATATAAAGGGGTGTCTTAGAAAGTCTAAGAAAATCAGTCAGTCATATTTGATATGTTTTGAGTATGTAAGAATAATATCTTTATGTAATTGGGAAAAGGGGAAGTTTCCTGTAGTTGTGTGCACAAATACCTTGGTAAGTCTATAGATGAGTGCACAGGATCCTGTAGATGTGTGCACAGGGTCTGAATGTATATGTATTGAATATCTAGAATACTAAAAGAATATCTGAAGCAAAACTATGTCTGAATTGGATATTAATGTCTTTTCTATATTTATGCTCTGTTAAAGGTCATTTATCTGTGTTATTGTCTTAGTTACTCTGAAAATATTTGGGTCTACAATTATCTATTATTTTATGCATGATTAGACCCTTAGGCAAAGCTCATAACTCTATTTAACTAGAAATTGATTTAAGTTTGGGGATTTCAAAGATAAGGGTTGACAAAGGTCAGATTAGGCCTGAATATAAAGAAACGCCTTAACCCCCCATCACATATCCTTCTGGATGCAAAAAAATATTTCTAGCATCCCCCAATACTGCCTTGGGTGAGACTGCAGCTTGCGCTATGTGGGTTGTTGCCGAAAGGGTCGGTAGTGTAGGGTTTTGTTGGTTAGCATAGTTAACTCTAAACCTGGGTCTAAGCCCCCTCAAGTTAACAAGGACTAATATGGACTAAATATTTCAACCTATCTATGTACCATTAGGCTAACTTGCTAACCATCAACCCAGGAAACTAGGTGTGTAATGCAAGGTCAGAGCTCTATGACCAACACCACCCTGCTTAATTTGGGAACTAGACATGAACACATGTGCCAGCCAGATGTCCTCCCAGGAATTTTGTATCACGCAAGATGCATCCTCAATTCTCTTCCCAACATATTTAGTTAATGAAATTAATAATATCAATAAAACCAAGCATGCTTCTCAAATATTCAAAATTCCTATTAAGCAGAGACTTTGTTAACACATCGACTACCTATTCCTTGGTTAGAACATATTGTAGTTTCACGATCCCATATTGTACCAAACTTCTAATATAGTGGTACTTATTGTTGATATGCTTCATCCTTGCATGAGACGTGGGATCTCCATGCATATTAATGCTTCTTTTATTATCACAATTTATCATAGTAGGAATTAGAGGTTTCTCAAAGAAATCTGGCAAAAGCTTCCTTAACCATAAAACCTCCTTTCCTACTTCACATGCAGCCACATACTTAACTTCAACACTACTTAAAGCAACATGATCTTGTTTTCTACTCATACATGATATTATCGTAGATCCCAAACTAGAACATCCAACAATAGTGCTTCTTCCATTGGTCTCATTACCACCCTAATTAGAATCTGTAAACCTATTAGCTTCACTTCCTTGGTATCTTACTTTAGGTAGTGATGAATAGTACCTCATAGATATATCAATATATGCTTGGTAGTTATGCAATGATCATGACGAGGCTCCAACTAAAATCGACTATGCATGTTCACAACAAAACATATATCTAGCCTAGTGTTTACTAGATACATCAAAGAACCCACCAACTTTGATAGGAGGTAGGATCTATGATACTTGAGTGAGATATTCTCAACTTCTTGAGATTGGCGATCATGGGAGTATTCATGTGCCTAGTGTTAACACCCAGGTTGTTCTCTTTGACTCCTAAGAGAATACGGCCAGGGTAACCACTAACCAATCTTTGGGCTGCAGCTTCTAGCCTAGCTGCAGTCAGAGAGGGCTCTCTCTATAGGGTTTTGTCACTACTTTTAGTGAAGGTTTTAGGCTAGTTGTGAAGTGAAATTTTGGTTGTTTTTGTGTTTGGTTGGGAGGATGCTTCTGATTTCCTTAAAGTTTATCTGCAGGTGAGGTTAATCCATTGGGCAATGGGGTCTTGGAGTGTTTTCCCTTGAGGTCTTGATTTCGGTGAGGTATAGCTACAGGGCCTGTCTGTATCCCATGAAACAAAACGTAGATTGTGAAAGTGAGATGAAAACAACCAGCAAAGAGCAATTAAGATTTCTTTACTTAAGCTGAATATTGTAACAAAGGATTTGTTATCTAGGAGCAATTACTTGAATTCCTAAAACAACAACCAACTGAGATGATGCAGTATTAAAGGTAGCAATGAAGAATTACTCTTTAAATAATTTATCAGAAGAAAACATATAAGGTAGCTTGGATTGAGCTCGGGGTAGTCAATAACCAAGTCCCGAGACTATCCTTTTTCCTTACTACCTAGATTTTAAATGTATAGAAAGCATGGAAAACATATGAAACAACAGGGAACACAGGTGAAATAGGGAGTCATGAGAAAAACTTATTGAGCCACGAAATAGACAAGAATCCTGCAACTTTGAGCCACACACCATCAGGAAGATCAAGAGACCAACATCATTGAAGAAATCCCACTGTCTTTTTGTATTAACTGTCTGAGAACTTACAGTATCAGAATAACAGAGAAGATATCAGGAGAATTGCTTACATCCGGAGTCCAACCCCTCTAAACAAACGCGAGGGGGAATATATAGAGGTTACATATAAAAATATCTCAGGAATGGAGTCATCTGAGAGGAAAATATCTCTTACATTTGTACAGGAGAGTAGATGAGAAGTAATTGAAAACATAAATGCCCTTTAAAGGCCTTTAACTCCTGTCAGGATAGATTTTTGACCTTTGGGTGCCGCGGAGTTATTTGCATGACCTTTTCATAACTGTGAAATGAAGTGCTCTGTCACTTTGATCTTTTGTATCTTCTTGGCCCTGCCACCTGTACCTGCTGATGTTGCTGTTGATGCCGAGTACCTGTGCTGAGTTGGCTCAGCGTCTTTATGCTTACTATCATGGCTTTGTCCACCTGTAGATGCAATATGGACTGTATTGCTCAAAAGATTTAATTCTTCAGCTTTGATTCAAAAGTAGCTTTATTAAGTCCTGCCATATGTCTTGAGGGGGAAGCTGAGGCCTCAAAATTGACCCTAAGGTCTCATCAGCTTCCGTGTACTTATAGAAATGGGGAGGCTCATCAAATAGATGTGCTACCTCATTTTTAATAAAAAATAAGTTATCTAACTTCTCAAAAAGAGCCTGTCCTGTTAATGGGCCTGCTGAAGATGACCCAGGAGCCTCAGCAATTTGAATTGCTGCAAAAGTGCTTACTCTTTTGATGTATTTCTCATGAGAGAGAAGCTTCCCTGATTCTTCTAAGGTGGGAAGCCCTTTGTCTTGTCCATTTTGCTCGCTGGCTGTATTGTTCGTCAAACAATCTTATTTTCATGCTTCAAAAACAACAATATATACAACACATACAGAGTCTCTATACAATAAATTATGTACAAAAGTAGGTCAGCTGTACTTATAGAAGGTAGTCAAAATAGTGCTTGAGCATCCTGCCATTGACAGGGCCTTCATCTAAGTCAATTTTGTTCAGATCTTGCAGAAAATAGGTGTTGTTTCCTTGTGCAGCTTGTATCAGGAATGGTCCTCTCCAAAGGGAGTCAAACTTCCCATGCTTACCCCTACTCTCTCTTCTTGAATCCCACTTGAGGACTTTGTCACCTATGTTGAAATCCTCTGCTTTGGTCCTTCTGTCAAAAGCCTTTTTTAGCTTTTCTTGTAGCACTTGGACTCTATTATAAACTTCCTCCCTGGTTTGCTGCAAACATATGATCTGATTGATCCTTCTTTGCATGTCATTAGGCTCAGCTTGGCTTTCCTGAAGTATCTTCATAGCAGG
>APFE030275009.1:0-29246 GCA_000404065.3 Pinus taeda
GAAGACTTCCACTGCAGACACCAGAGAGGGGGAAATCCGGCAATTGCTTGAAACCATTCTACGCAGCAACCAAAGGCTCCGCCAAATCAATGAAGAACGAGCACAGCTGGAGAGAAGAAGTGCAGAACTGGAAAAGGAAATCAGCCACATACAGATGGAAGTTACACAGAAAGGACATGCCAACGTAAGGAAACCAAATTTCGCTGACCTTCCTACAATATGTGACTGCCCTACGACCCTGCTAGCATGGCTTTCCCCACACCCTCCTAAATGCATAGAACGCGCAAACCGATTCTAGACTCTGCGACGGGTGCGCGCAGCCCGGGCTAGTGGGGAAGAGGAAGGCACACACGAGGCATACGGCCACCTGACTATCCGTAGGGGACTGAATCCCAATGCTCCCCATAGTTGCAAGAGGGCGCGGGACTCAAAAGAAGTCTGAAGGTAGGCTGCGCAAACTGATGGTAACATGGAGGGCCAAGAGGAAGTAGAACCCATGTCTGCGTACTAGGGACTATGCTGCTGCGAGGTGGGGACATAAGATGACCATTGCAGATACTGTTCATGATACGAGAAGGGAAGTTACTGCCAAATTCGCATTAATGATCCACGAATGGAGGGAATGGTCGAGTTTCAATTTGAAAATGCATATAAAGTGTGGATCCAAACCACCTTGGGCAGTTTACATCTTACGCCATACTGGTATCAAACCGACAGTAAGACGATGGACAAGTCACTCATGAGAAATAGCCTGTGGTTTAAGAAGTTTCAAAAAGCTATGCAGGAAAGCCTACTTAGGGCACAAGAAGAGGCTGAAGAGGTGCCGCAAAACCCCTCGCCCCAGGAAGGAGTTACCATTGAGATACCCAAATCACCCTGGAAACCACGGACCGGGAAGAACACAGAGGAAGTAGGATTGGTCCACACACCTCCGCGAAATCCACGTAGAGGCAAGTTATCAATGGAAGAAAAAGGCAAGGCTGTTACGATTGACAACGATGACGAGGAGGAGATCGCCATGATCGTGATTGAAGAAATCGAACCTGTGACAGAGAGGGAAGAGGTCTGGACACCAGAAAAGCGGCCGAAGTATGTTCCCCCAAGGAAAGGGAAGACCCCTGTCCCTAAGGATGTTGATGTCATGGATGACCAACGCTTCACCCTGATGTTCCCTCTAGGGATCCCATTCGAAGGATCGACAACTAGCCACACCCCGACCATCAAATTTGAAGATTGGGACCTGCCCGATACTGAAAAATTCCCCCACTTAATAAGCTGTGAACTGATGGAGCAATGAATGGAGGGGGCGGTTACGACACTCCAGCCTTAGAAATGGCTACGGGAAGTAGAGGTGGCTGGTTTACTTGGCCTTCTGTCAATTCCACATTTCCATAGGCCCCCATCACAATAATCGTCATTAAACAGTTACTATGTTTGGTACACAATGAATGCTTATGGATCAATACACCTGTCCCTATCACGACGGAACTCATTCACAGGATAACTCAGCTTCCCTATGACAGCAAGGATCCCACAGAGATTGTGCAAATGAAAGGCGACCGAGCAAGGATGGAAGCCTTGACGAAGAAATTCAGCCTCAAGAAAACTTAGCGCAGATATGCGATTGATAAGATCACCGATAAGGGAGTCCGTGTGGCCACCCAGTTATTGGCAAGAAAAGTAATGAGGAAATGTCGTGGCAATGATGTCCCAGCCGTAGTCATTGCATTGGGGGAAAAATGCATAGCAGGGGAGCGTTTTAATTAGGCACAGTTTATTTGTGAAGAATTCCTTTCTAACTGTTGGGAGGCTCAGGAGGAGGGGAAGACCTTCTACTACCCATGGTTACTGTTATCCATCCTGCTGGTTACGAGCAAACTATTTGAAGATTCTCAATTTCCCTCATTGGACCAAGAATGGCCGGAGGCCGCAAAATTTGCATCGCTTTGGGTGACAAAGGATGCCAGAAGAATCATCGACATCAAGATCTTCTGGGTCCTGATGGAGACGAGCATTCGCCAGTGGATGAATCAATGACCCCGTATGTCCATGGAAGTCTATGAAAGTGTGAAGAGCATCGTCATGTTTAAGGTAGATATGCACCATGTCTACATCAGGGCGCGCGAGGACCCCACTCAGAAGTGGACCACACTTCCCTTTATTACTACTAATGACGTTTTTTATGCGGTCATGGAGTCTTGGCCACCAGAATGGCGCAGCCCCGATGCAGTGGGACGCGATGAGGTTGCTATTCAGAAACAAAAGGTGGAGGCCAAGTGTGCAGTACAACAGAAATGGAACTAGTAGCATGCGGCAGAAGTTCAGAGGGCCTAGCAAACAGAAAGAGGCGCTGCGCCAACAAGGGACGGCAACGGACCCTAGGTAACCCTAGAACAGGAAAAAGATGTAGAGATGGAAGGAGGCACCCCATCCTCCACTAGTTCACCCCTAAAGCGGCCGCATCTGATGGAACGCACGAAGGTACAAAAGAATACCAAGGCTTCCAAAATAGAGGCGGAACTAATCTCATTAACAGAAAGTGATCTACATGACATCAGCGACATAGTTTGCAACGTCAGGCGGGAATCACTCAAGAAAGCCATGATGGAGCAAAAGACTATGTTGGGGGCGCTCAGCACGCAATTACATGACCTTGGAGCACGCGCCACCTAGCCAGGACTAGTCGCGTCCCCAGGAGGTATGGGTATGTCAGCAGTCGAACAGCTGGTGCAGTCCAGAATCGTGAATGCTATTGCACTATCGACAGAGCACTCACGGCTTATAATCCAACAAATAGAGAGACTGTAAGACGACTAACGAGGCTTGGAATGAATTTAGCTGCCCTCTCCTATGACAGCTTATATTTTCTTCAGGACGGGGTCATTAAAGAGCTCTACGAAAGGGAAGGACGGGCCATGCAGGTACTTAACAAGCAGCATATCAACATTGAACAGTTGGGCCTGCAACAGGATGAAGCAGTTGCGCAGAACTGGCAGACGGAGCAAATTTTCAGTGAAGTAGTTGGTCGTGCTCTGGAGCTCGAAATAGCCGTCGATCTACCTATCGGTGTCCAAATCCAGAAGTTGGCTAGTGGGTTCCGCGATGCCAAGGATTTAGCAGCATGGGTCCAGTTGGCTCTCACTCTACAAATAACTAAACTGAACTTAAAAGTGCAGCCCTCCACGCCCCTAGAGGTTAAGGAGCAGAGATAGGCTATCATTCAGTCCACGCAGGAAGAAATAGTACCATAGAAAATTTTAGGGGCGAATGTTCGCCCTTTGACGAAATTAAGGGGTTTTAAATTTTTAGTGGGCGAATATTTTGTATCATAGTACATTTTTACAAATCACCTCAAATAGCCCACCTTATTTTAAGGGAGGGGGTAAAAAAGGTAAATTTAGCCCTTGAAATTAGGAGTTACAACCTTCCATTCGCCCATTTCAAGAATAGGTTTTATTTAAGTGAATCCGCCAAAGGCCCAAATACCATATTTATAAAAGAGGTATGGTAAATTAATAAAAATATAAATAAATGAGAGGTATGGTAAATAAATAAAGCATTTTTTATATTTACTCCATAAGTCACCTTATATACATGCAAGGGTGTAAACAAATAAAAAATATAAGTAAAGTGGAGGTATGGTAAATAAATAAAACGTCTTTTTATACTTACTCAAAAGGTATGGTAAATAAATAAAAATATAAATAAACTAGACGCATGGTAAATAAATAAAACCTCTTTTTATATTTAGTCCATAACCCTCGTTCTATTTATGAAGGCTCAAGAAGAGGTTTTATTTAAGTGAGTGAATCCTATGGGCCAAATACCATATTTGTAAAAGAGGTATGGTAAATTAATAAAAATATAAATAAACAATAGGTATGGTAAACAAATAAAACATTTTTTTATATTTACTCCATAAGTCACCTTATATTTACGAACTGGGACAAATACCATGGAATAGATTGTTATTAATACCATGCAAAAAAACATTATTAACCATAATATTAGTACTAATAAAAATAAAAATGGCACATGGTATTGACCCATGGTATTCACCAAAATGGCACATGGTATTGACCTATGGTATTCACTTGGAATGTAGCCTATTTAAATGGGGGAATTAAACCAGCATAGATCCATATTTACTCTGGATCTACTAACCCCCGAGGGGTATCAAATATCGTGATATGCAAACTAGCATAGAGTGAAAAAATATTTGATCCCTCTAGGGGCTTGGATCAAGAGTAAAAATGGATGTTGTAATTTAATGTATGTCAAACATTTTAGCTTGGTTAAAATAAAAATAAACTATTAATTTTATTAATTTTATAAATTACTAAATAGGTAATTCTAAGCTTCAGGTTTCATGATTAACCCCATTGGTAATATAAGATCTTACAAGATTTTATAATTGAGTAAAATATTCGCATTGCATATTGAGAGATTCGCCAAAATTATTATTACATATTATATTATTGATAAAATCGCCTTCCATTTTTCCTATATACCATGGAGATTCGCCCATTTATTATACTTATAAATTTAGGGGGGGTTCTTAAAATTTTCCCTGAATAGTACACACTATGAAGGAATGTGTTGGCCTATTGGAAGAATCCATTAGTACGGTCACCTCCCTCTAGGAAGACCCGACACTGTAGTGTTTGGAAACTGAGGCGCGGGAGTTACAACAAGTGTACGATAACATCAAAGGAACTGCGCAGATGGTTGCAATTACGTAGCGCCTAGCCAAGATTAGGAACGCTCAAGGTCTCAAGATACAGGTAGATGCGACACGACAACATGAGGCGCTGTTGAAAGTGCACATTCAGCCATGGCTTGACGAGGCATTTGCGGTCTCCGCAACTTTCGAGAAGAAGGTGGTGAACATGCAGGCCGTATATGACCCTGAGCAAACTACGACAAATAGTGATGTATTAGTGGCACACATGGAGCAGGTACAGAAGATGGCATCAGATTTTGGAGCAAGTCTAAGTGAAGCACAGACATTGCTGAAGGACCTCAAGGCGAAGATTACTGCATCAGCCGAGTGACTCGGGATGAGTCACCATGATTGTGTTGGGGACTTGTTGGGTAGCGGATCCCCCACGTAAGGTTTTTTGGTCTAAAGTCCGAAATTTTGGGTAAGAATAGGGTAAAGGCTCCGCAAAGTACGCAGAGCGTGATATGTAATAGGTCAAGTCAAAGGGTTGTCCACCCAAGAATAATGTAAAATAATAGAAGTTGAGTCGACCTAACAATGAGTCGCAGACCATGGAAATGTATAAATAGAGAAAGGTGCTAAGGGTAGAGTTAGTCTGATTTTAGATCTAGAATATATGGTTTACGGGCAGCAAGAGCATCTCTAAGTCTGTAAGTCCGAGTCTGGGGTTGGTGATAGGAGATAGAGGCTCTGTCGCTGTGTGCGTGGAGGCCTAGTAGAATCCATAGCTGTGTGCGCGGAACCCTGTAGTTGAGTGCGTAGGGCCGAAGAGGAATGTACTTGACTGAACATCTTAATAAAGCTAAGTGATTATTAGAAATTGCAGATCTGTGCTATTCTCTCTTATGCATCTGTTATGATTTTTGTGTTAATGTGAATCTGTAATCTATTTATGCACATTGGTTAATGTTAGTAAATGTTTGCTTAAAGACCCTAAGAAATAGATCTGATCTGTATTAAACTCCTTAAACGGTTGAAAGGGTGTTATGGTCTAGATCTGCGTGAAAACCAAGCGGCGCGAAGCCACAAGGTTAATCGCGGACCTTCCGAGTTCTCTTCACGACATCCCTCTAGTGCGGAAACCTGGTTCTAGCACCCCCCCTTGCTACATCGGGTGAGACCTCAGTCCGCGCTCCACGGACTATTTCCGAAAGGGCTAGTAGCTCAGGTTTTGTTTGGCTAAATAGCTCTTCCGAACATGGATCAGGCCCCAATAAGCCAATAGATGTCAAGATACTGTACGTTGCTTCATATAACGCTAGAAAAGATGATGATGTAAATGGAAGACTCTTTGTCATAACAATGTCATACACCCTCAACAATAGTGGCTTGTCACTCCATGAGATGTTCTCCCTATGAGAACCCTCACTCAAAATGGGCTTCCTTCAACATAAAAAACTAACAAGGTCTCACATAATGTGGCAAAGAGTATCCCCTCGACATAGTTACATAGGGATCTCTACAACAATACATAGCATGACAAGCTAATGAAATCTCACATAATGTGGAAATAATGATCCCTCCACATAATATCAAATAGGGATCTCAAAAATAATACATCATCTCAGAAATAATGAAAGGAAACATAACATGACTACTTCATATACCTTCACTTCTGAAATTGGCTAAAAAATGAAAGGCTTAACTACAAAAATTGATTGCACCATTGAATTTTTGGCGTCGCGTAATGTAAATTGACCATCCATTCATGAAATTCTTACACCGTCAAAATCTAGGCCTTCAGGAATCTTTTAGATGTCCCATGATTCTCCAAAGGTTCTACTCCATGTGCTAACTAGAGATATTCTCTTCAAACGGAAAATTTTATCTCACCATTGTGATCCTTGCGAATTATGCGATTTTTGAGTATAGATTTGGCTACATTCTGACTCTGGTGAATTTCAGCGTCCAAGGGAATCTAAAGATTCCTCAAGATTCTTGAGAGATTCTCTGTTGCGGAGTAGCTGCAATTTTGTTTCTCAGATAGAAAATTTGAATTCACCATCGCGCTCCCTGCGAAAATCTGAGAAAAATGACTCTAAAATTGATAACATTATGACAATGTGAAATTTTACCTTCAAGGGAATCTTTTCAACATCTCAAGATTCTCTGCAAAAATTATGTCTCGAAAAGCGTGCTAGCATAGTTCTGCCTCAGCACTGCAAATCACAGTTCCATTCTCTTTCCCACTCATGGTTTACCTAGATCAGATTTATGCCACTATTAGATTCCCATTGTCTTGTATTCTCTCTCTCTCCCCCATTGAATAACAAAACCAAAGCTTATCAGGAGTATAGGTGGCACTCTTTACAAAGCCACCACCCTTGGCAGATTGGTTAGGCATTATGCTTGAGATGGGGAGGTCGGGGGTTCAAATCCTGCTGGCCTCCAACCTTATTATATAGCGAGTTTGATATTTTTTTGTAACGGTTTCATATTAATACACAATGGTTTAATTATTTTTTTGGAAAATGGTCGGTTAAGCACAATATGTCGTTGTTGGTTAGGTTTTACCGTATCTAGTTCCAATGGTGGTGGGGCTTGACCACCCACCACCATATATATGGTATGCAGACCATTGGGGCGGCGTGTTGGTGGCCCAACACCCCATAATTTTTATTAATTATTTTTATATATAATATATCATTTTGTTTATTTTTGGCTGAGAGTAGGAGTTATTAAAGAAATTAAGTGTTCAAAAAATTCGAACGTTTGGATGACCGGATTTCGTGCATCGGGTCTCCATGAATTTGTAGGATCATTAAACCTGCCACCTGTCCAACTTTGAACAAAAATTTAACCAACTCTATCTTCTTCATACAAACTCTTATTTGAGTGTCGTTCACACCATTGAAATCAAGGCAACGGGCACTACGACCTAGTCTTGGGTCGAGATCAATCTGACCACTTTGAATTTTGAGCTATTATAAGCCATGTTTGACCTATGAGTGTGTCTAGATCCACCTAGATTAGAGGGGGGTAAGAGGAAAGGCATATAGAGATAAAGGTGGAGAGAGAGAGAGGTAGTGATAAGGAAGGTGGAGAGTGAGGGAGAGAGGACAACAGGTGGGAAGAGAGATAAAAGTAGGGGAGAGGGAGAGACTGGGAATAGACAGAGAGGGAGTGATAGATAGATATATTGGAGAAGGAGATGAGGAGCTATTAGTTCCTAAGAATGAGCTTCAGGACGTGGATCAGCCACAGGACGAGGTTCATGGAGTGGAAGAGACCACTCATGCAGCGCCAACCATCAGAGGGTGAAAGCGCTTGACAGAAGCTGAGCGACTGGCTCAAGATGCAGAGAAAGTTGTAGGACCACATACAGCCCAACACAGGTAGAGAAAGTCACCTGATCGGTACACTGGATACATGGCTCTTATGAGCAAGTGTGTTGTGACTGAGCCATCCTCTTTCGAGGAAGCTATGGAGGATCCCACATGGGTAGACGCCATGGTGGAAGAGTATTCTATTGTCAGAAACAGTGCATGGGAGATTGTTCCTAGACCGAAAGGGAAATCAGTGGTAGATTCAAGATGGATCTACAAAGAAGTGAAAATGGGGTGGCACATTCATCAGATGGATGTGAAGGCTGTGTTTCTTCCTAGAGGTTGGAGCAAGGAGGATGCTACTTCAGCGGAGGTAGTGGATGCCACTGGTTACTAGCAGTTGGTAGAGTCGCATGTGTGCAGGCTCAAGAGAGGCACATCGAGATATGGATTGGATGAGGTGAAGCTATGTGGCTTCATGGATGCAGATTGGGCAGGGACCTCAAGAGGCCAAGTATATGGCAGCAAGGGCATCAGGTACCATCATATCAGAGATTGTGTGCAGCGGAGGATCATGTTACTTTCGTACATTCCAACGGAGGATCAGGATGATGATATTCTGACGAAGGCTCTCACCAGGAGCAAATTCGAGTACCACCGAGGTAGGATAGGGGTTGCTGATAATCCATATCTTGTCGAGAGGGATTGTTGAGATTGCAACAAGATGATGGAGCTTAGTGAAAAGAGTCGCCTTCACTAAGTGGGCCTGCAGGCTATTTTTGGCGCAAGTCTATTTTTAGACTATGTCTATTTTTAGACATATGGATCATGTCTATGGATTACAGGTTGCTGTTTATGGATGATTGATCAAGTTGGAAAAAATAGATGGACTTCTATTTTTAGACCACAGCGGAGTGACACCACAGCGGAGTGACTGCTCAGTCTAAATATAGAACAGTCAATTATTATTAGCTCATAATAATATTTAGACTATAAACTTTGTCTTATTCTCTTGGAGCACTTCAGGATGAGCTACGGATGTGGTACATGCAGATCCCAGAAGGAAATACGTGGTTACTATGGGATGACTAATATTTGCATGCAGGACTTCAGTTAGAACTCAAGTGAGTTGAGTTTAGTGGACTGGAGGTGCAGTTGATGGAGTTGTGTTCAGTTTAGCTTTGTTAAACTGGTTGTATTTAGTCTAACTGAAAAATAGACTAGAGATGAGTTGGGTGAATTAGTTATTAATTAATTCACAAGTTATTAACTCATAATACAACTAATGAATACATCAGTTAACTCAGTTGCATGTCAGTGCATGTTCAGTTCAGCAGGGACAGGTGTTAGAGAATCAGATTGCTATCAGTTGTGACTATAGTTGTGCATCAGATCTTGCACAATCAAGGGATTGAGTATGCCAATGAGTTTGCCCACGTATTTTCCCACATTGTAGCTTGTGCTCACATGATTTAGCCAAGGAAAGACGTGGTTGCCTTGGAATTATCATCGGTTCTTGAGCAGGTATTGAGCAGCGGAGGCAGGCAAGCAGGGGAAGAGATTTGAGCCAGTGATTGATTCAGATCTGAGCTGTATTGTGTGTAACAGGGGTGGAGATTGCTTGTGATAAGTATTGTGCTTTGTAATGTTACATGACTCAATCATTAATATACAGATAGTTGGGGTTTTTAGCGAGATGCTTTCCCCGGGATACATACTGTGTTAATGTGTGAATGCTCTTGATGTTTTATTGTTATTGATGCTGCTATATTGATGATCAACGTAGAGGAGCTTATGTATTGTGTATGTTTTCCGCAATAGTACATGATCAGGATAATCTCTGTTGAATATGTGTTAAATTATTCAAAATTTCTACAATTTGTATGGGTCCTCTAGCATTTTGAGAGGTGGTATTAGAGCATGTTTGACAAAAGATTATTTGATGCTCTTCACCACTATGTCTCTATGCCATGTGGTAACATAGCACTTTGGTAGGATGTAGAGTGGTATGTGAGACAAAACCAAGGTTTGAAAGTGAGACACTCTTTATTGTTACCACTCCATGATAGGTGGTATTAGACCAAGATTGCAAGTGATAGTACTACAATTGTTGTTATATCTAGAATCAAAGGTTGGATTGATTTTTACTAGTTACATCAAAGGTGTCTCTTTGCGGGGTTGGCTTAGTCAGACACTATTCATCCCAATCATTAAGATTTATCCATTTTCATGTTCCTCCATCAAACCAATTTTTACCATGTGTCGCTCCAAACAGTGTTGAGGTGCCAAATTAGGTAACAGGTGGGTATTGCTATTGTTATTATACTCTTTCTGTTATGTGTAGGTTCTCTTTAGTATGGGAGCATTTGCATTTATATAGTCGATGCAGTTAATTTCCTAGTACATTAAGTGAATGAAACTGTTGATGGAAAGCTCAAACAATTATGTTTTTCCCTAGTGATGGAAATTTCTAGTTTGGAACGACAACCTTTCTCAAAGCCCAACAATTTCAACGTCAATGGCAACCAATGGTCATGTTAGGAAAGCCACAGTTATTAGCCCAAGACTATCAAATGTACCATCTCCAACAAATCCACAAGGACATTCCCAAAACTCATAGGCAACTTTTCATATTAACCAACCTACTCCAGCAATGTCAAGTGCTAGAGATTCACAAACAAACCAAAATAACGGGGCTTCTAACAATCTGCACGAAACTCCAAAGGTGATTGTTGCATTGTCTACTCCAGCTCCAATTATGCCAAGAAGTACACAATGAGTTCCAGGTGCTGATATATACTAAAGAGGGACCACTTTTTTAATGATAAAGCAATTTATAAGAACATCAAAGCAAAAGGTTACAGACAAAGGTTGGTTTGTCACTTTCCTCTTTCAGCTTCCTACTTTTTCCTTTGTCACTCTCCCGTTTCATTGATTTACATACATGTGCCTCCATTGTTTCCTTGATTTATTAAAAGGCACGCTAGACTCAATTGTCTTGATCACAAAGCTTTTGACAAGTACTTTCACAACATTCTCGATACAACAATTCTAACTGTTATTTGTTTTTCGGTCATCTTCACAACAACTTACCAATAAAAATTGTTTCTCCCAAGTGCCAGTGATATCTTTAACTGATAGATACTTCATACTTTCCATGTTCAAAATTTATTTCATGTCATTTTAAAAAACCCTAAAGAAATTGAATTCCTTTACTATATACCTTGTGTTTGCAAGGATTCCCATAATTCTAGGCCATTTATGTTACTGTAACTTTCTTTTTAAATTTAACCTCCAATTACACTCTTTAGAAAATATATAAAAACTAAAATTTTGATTGTATTTTATTGTCTATCTATTTTGTTTAATTATTACCTTCCACACTACCCACTCTTATTATCTAGGTTCCTTTGCACCTAATCCCTAATTATTTTTTAATGGGCTTTCGAAGGGTCTAAAACGTACGTATAATGAAGCACTGAGTTTCTTTGTCTCATATGGCATTCGGGCAAAATATAATGAATTAAATTAAAGATTTTAGCAATTTGGAATTCTCGCCAAATTACAACAATTTTGGATTTTAAAATTTGGTAAAATAAAAGTACATCCATCGAAAGCGTGGAACTTTGCTTGTAACGGAACTCTGATTATACGTGTAATTCTCACCAAATTCATTTGCGACCGAAAGTAATGCCCTCTCACTACACGGTAAGCTTTACTCCGTTTTGGCTTCCCTGCTAGCACCTCATTGTTGGCAGCCGGATCTGAATTCAGTTCGTCAGAGTGGATGTATGGAATGAAAGCATGTTATGACCTGTTGTTTTTGTCGATCGATCCAATTCCTCATTGATAAATCATAGCAGGGAACGAGAGTGTAACAACCAGAACGACAGCATCCTTGCTGTCAGGATGCTGATGTCTGCGAATGATCCAGTGGATCGAAGCCTCTGACCCTGTAACGAAATTCTCATATGAGTCGAATAGAATTAAGAGGTCTGTCGAGTTCGGGAATTTTTGCAAGTGTTTTGAAGTGAAAACTGCGGGTGGACTGACCAATCATTGCAGGTATGCGCTCTTCTTATCTTCCTTGTTCTTATTCGAATTTCACTGGCATTAATATTTATTTTCTGTTGCTCATGAAAAACCATAATTGTAGTATGCGTAAATCCTAGGTTACACGAGACTAGGGCGGTAGCAAAGTATTGCATTTATTTCGGTTGAGGGGAATAATTGGGGGTTATGGGGATTGTTCCATGACTAGGGTTTGGAAGTGTTTTCGGACAATCAGAATTTGGAGGAGGGTTCTCGGTGATGAGGGTTTATTTGTAGAGATTCGCGGGTGACTGTTAGGGGCTCATCTTGAAGTTGTTTAGGATTTAGGGCAGAATTTGACTATCTTGGCAAGCTTGCCACAAAGGGAACCCCTTTGGTTAAAATGCAGGGTCGGTGCTCATGATTGGCAACCGTGGAGTTTCAGGGAGCCATAATTGTGAAGGAACGGCCTTGTTTTTGGTTCCCCTTGGCCAGGAATCAGGATAACAGCGTAATTGAACCATTGGTCACTCTGTAGAATCGAAGTAATCATTAAACAGAACATTAAATTGCAATATCGAAATACAAATATTCAATACTGCTGATCAGCTGCTTAGGAAAAGGAAAAAAAGTCTAGATTCTGGTAAATTTTAGCTTGCTTCAATCAGCAGGGGATAGTGGCCCAAGAAAAAAAACGTGGAATGGAGTTGCAAGTCCATGCACTTTAGCACGCGAGATGCGGGTCCAATCTTTATGCTATTTTGTTAAGTGAAACAGGGACTGTTCCTATTGAAGCAATTGCTATGGTGCGAGTGATAAGGTATTTAAAAAAAATTGAGCAAATGGAAGAGGGCAGATGGTCTAAAGTTGTTTTTAATGACAGATTGTGCAAGAAAAAAAATACTTGGATGCAGCAAAATAACAAATGGTTTAGTAAATGGGGTATTTGCTTGAATGTGTGTCCCATAAACAACAAAGAGATAAAAGTTTTTGTTATGGAAAAGTTCCACAAGCGTACTTGGGATAAGGAGCTAGAACAAAGAAAAAGTACTATATTGAAGTGTTTAATCCCACTCATAGTCATTAACCAAAAGCATACATAGAGGCCAATATCTCTTGGAGAACCAAAATTCCTATTGCTCAATTAAGGACTAATTCTCATCAACTCTGTTGTGAAACAGGGCGCTGGAAAAGGCCAAAAGAAGTGTGGGAGGAAAGAGTATGCATTTTTTGTTCTTTCGGAAAAGTGGAAATAGAAAAACATTTCATTTTAGAATGTGAGGCCTTCAAGGACAACAGGCAAAATTAAGAGATATGCTGGCCGCTGGCTCTTGGGATAATCTATTTAGCGAGGAGTTTGTCGAGAAGTTGGGAGCATTTATTTTGAAACGTCACAGAAAAAGGCTAAATACATAAGCAGATGAAGAAGCAATGTGTCCCATAGACTATTTTTAACCTCGTGGACGTTAAAATAATTTCTTTCTTTCTTCTTCTTCTAGAGTTGACTTCATATTTTACACTTAATTTGAGGATTGATTCATCAATATGTTTGGTTACAGCCCTTTGAGACGTATGAGAGCTAGCATGTATGTCTCATTTTGTTTGGATTGTTAAAGCTTATTCTTAAATAAATTCATTTAAGTGTTAAATTATAGTATTACTTAGTCCCTTGGTATATTTATGTGGAAATAGATGTTTTTATATAAGAAATTGGGAGGTTATAAAAAATTGATTTAGAAAGAAATTTCCCAATGTAGGATTAAGACGATTACTATTTAACCAGCACTTTTCGGAAAACCCGGACTTAAATTTGCGTACCTAGCTTTATCTAGTTTTTGAAAGATTGACAGTCTAATTCTGATTGGACTGGATATGTTAAACTAATTCATCCTCTGCAACCACCATATGCGGCCAACCACCGTATGTGGGGTTTCGGTCTTCGAAAGCGAATATAGGTGCCAATTTAACAACATTTGGCCAGACTCCGGCCCAGTTTGCGGGAGAAGTCTTGCAGCTTTGTAAATGCAGTGAGTAAATCTGAATTCTCGTGATCGCTGGCTTCAAATTGAGCACAGATTCGAGCAAAGCAGGGCCCAGAATCACCAAGAAACTGAACCCTGAAAGGTACAGGTGAGTTTTTGCCATGAATTACAGCTGTGTTAAATCCAAATAATACACGGACGGCCAGGCTAAGCTGAAGCCCGGATAACAACCTGCAAGAGCAGGTACTGATATTTTTTTTCAAAAAAACATTTCGCCAAGGTTTGTAAAATAAAACCCTAGAAATGGTATAGAATTATAATTTAAGCAGACGTTTTGGCGAATCAGAAGCCTGTTCAAAGTTTTTGGTTCTATTTTGAGCAGACCTGCTTGTCCTAATTTAAAACGACAAAGCAGAAATATAAGTTGTTGGGGGATATGCATAGAAGAAGTTCACTGTGTCAGAAAGCAAGAATTTTAGCTTTTGGTGACGTTTTAGTTAAAAATATACGCAAAAAGCCCTTAGGGTGGGGGGGCTGGTGTTGGTCCCGGTTGGACCTCCTTGACCTTTATTTAAAAGCCTAGAAATCTATTGGGGTGTTTTATTTATTTATTTGTTATTATTATCTAGTCAAGTGGATCTCTTTGAACAATTTGGTTATGTCTCCATGACTTTGGCATCCTCTATACCAGACACTGGAATTGGAGGTTATATGTAATTCTAGGTATAAAGTCGTCATCTGAACTTTATGGAAGCTTGCATGCCTTCTGGAGCCTGCATCGCTTGTGCTTATTTTTATCGCTTTCTTGTATTTAATATACCACTTGCTAGCTCACTGTGGTATATAATGCCTTGTGTAGCTTTTGCTAGTATAAAAATAATTGCTAAAAAAACTGCTATGGGGCTGCTTGGATTTGAACCCTGGACCTTCACTGTGTTAGACTTATGATAGAAAATTTACATCATGGCACCACTTGGACTATTATTCATTATAACTGTGACCTATAATCATCTCTCGAACCAAAATTCTAGAAATTTTCTCATAAAACTGCTTCTTGTTCAGATTCCTGGTGGTCCTCTGAACATTTCTGTAGAGCTTGTTTTGTTTAGACTCTAGATATGAGAATATCCCTGCTTTGAGTGACCAGGCTTGCCCAGTTACGACATAGGCTTCTTCTTGCATCATAACCTGCCATAAATTTTTGTTTACCTGATCAAGATCCAATAGACTGGATGCCTCTTCCATCTGTCTAAAGGGTAGAAGCTGTGCAATCCCAGAGGGGTGTATGGAAGAGGCTGGTGGGTTGGGATCTGCATTTTAGAAATGATTAAATCCATGAGGTGATGAGAGTACAGTCTCTGATTATGTGTTGCTCCTGCTCAGAGGAATCTACAGAAAAACATGGACATGAAGGAAATGGTCAAAGTTATTGCACCTGGTGCAATCAAGTCAAAATTAGTTTATTAGTTGGAAGGGCAGCTCTGTATGTAATATGATTATATGACTCTTTTACATGCTACTTACATATTATATCAGGGTTGGCATGTCATTGATTCTGTTGAGGGCTTTGCATTACACGTCAATGTCTATTTCGTTGGGGTGATTTTCACTTCTTCACCTGTCTTGTAATGGAAGCTTTTGTGGTTAGACTTTCAGTATGCATTTTTGCTGTGCTGATATTGTGACATAGAATTTGAATCTTTTTATACGACAGCAGAATAATTCCAGTCAAATTGCTAATTTTGTGGTATTTCAGTTCCGTTCTGGTTTGCAATTTTATGATATTCTGGTTACATTCTGGATCCAAATCTGATAAATAAGATACAGGGGTACACATTCAACATCCAACGCCATACCAACTTGAATTGATTTGCTTCTAGATTGAGGGTTCCCCATACCCAAGTGAATCTCTGTTGAGTCAATAACAGAACCTTGCCTTCTCCAATCGTTCTAGGAACAAGATGTAGTTTCCTTGAAACAGCTTATTGCAGCATGGCTTTCAACCTAAGTCACCTGACACGGGGATTCGGGATTCGTAGGATACAGGGATTCGAGAGTCGGATTCAAACATGTTGACCCCCCGGAACAGGACACGTAGGATTCGTTATATATTATTTTATTATATAATATATATATATAATATATATATATTTCTAACACAAATTCTCATTAATGATACAAATTCATTGATTTCAAACATAGATCTTCATCTCGAAGTTAGTTTTACTGTTTACAAAGTAAGTTAGTAACATTATAGCAATTAACATAAAATGATAAATCATGATTCATAAATGAAAGACAACTTACAAGATAGTAAGATAAAGACACTGACAACTGTAGTTTTCTCAAGGCAATAGGTAGCCCATGACTCATGAGTCAACAATCCTCATAGTCATCATCAGAATCAGCATCAATGTCTTCATCATCATGGTCACCATTGCTCTCCTCTGCATCCTCCTCCTCCCCTATATCCATAGTCGCCTTTGCATTTGCTGGTGTGGAGGATGACCCCTCTAAAATATCACCGTCATCAAATCTAACAAGCTCTAGCACTGGATCATGGAGATCCATGTTGGCCAATGCCAACTCAACACTGCTGTCCAAACCCATATCATCAGAAAAGACATCCCACATCTTTGTCTTTCCCCTCAACCACTCTTCCCTCTGCCTGTAAATAAGATGAAGGTTGGTGTGCACATACACCATTGTCTTTGCCCTGGATTGCTCAAGCCTGCTCTTCTTCACGCTATACAAATTCCCAAATGTGCTCCAATTCCTCTTGCAACAAGAGGATGAAGTCACCTTAGAGAGGAGCCTCATGGCTAACTGTTGGAGAGGAAGGCTTGTTGCCCCATGATTTGCCCACCAAGAATAGGGCTTCTTAGCTCCCCTGTCTCTAATCACATCATATCCTGCAAATCGACTAGTGCCAGTGGAAAACTTTGTAAAGGCATCCTCCACCTCATCAAGGGATGCTCTATCCTGGAAAACCTGCCTGAATGCATCTTTCCTCCCCTGTGAGATTTCACCATCCATGTGAGGAGGGAATCCGCAGGAAGGTCCACCATTCAGCCACTCATGGCTGTAGTATTTTGGGTTCAATGGGTGAGCAAAACAATGTGCAATTCTTGCCCCATTTGCTGACAAGAATATCCTGTATAGTACCACAAAACGCCTCTGGTGACGTCTCATAGTCGGGGCACTCACTCATAGAGTAATGCTCCTCACAGATTCAATCATGGAATCCCATCCCTCATAAACCTCTCCTAGGATGGGTTTGTTTGTATTTGCAAATTGAAGCAAAGAAATGATAGGGTCCATGATCTGAATAATTAGATCTACCCTCTCCCACCAAGCATCATCTAACACTGTGTCCTTCACTCTTTTAGAGGCTACTTGATCTGTTTTTCTCCAAAAAGCCAAAACTCAGAAATAACCATGGCCCCAAGAGCGGTCTTGACCTCCCTCAACCTCTTTAACATCATGAATGAAGTGGCAAACCATGTATTAGCAATCTTCAACAATGATAAATTGTTGTACTCCTTGTAGATAGCGAGGGCATTTATATGATTTTGCACAAAGTTACGAATATGTCGTGCGTCCTCAATAATGTTACCAATCCAAAGCACATCAGAAGCAATGTATTTCAGTGCTAAGTTCAATGAATGGACAATGCAAGGTGTCCAAAACACTTGTGGATATTTAGTTTCCATAATCATGCCAGCAACCTTGCAAATAGGTGCATTATCTGAAATGATTTGCACACAAGAATCAACACCTACATCTTCAATAACTTTAATAAATAACTCACCCATAAATTGTGTTCCTTGTATTCTCCAAGTGTATCCACTCCTTCCAAGTAAACTGGACCATTCAAGGAAGACACCATGAAGTAGATGATTGGGTGTCGTGTTGGATCTGTCAATCCATCAGAAACAATGCTAACTCCAGATGTTGGCCATGATGCTTTAATAGGCTCAATCATTTTTTGCACCTCTTTTTTTGCCTTCGTCAACAATGTGGTTTTAAGCTTCTCTGAACCAGGAGGCACATACTATGATGGAGACCCGTGAGTTAGAGCTCGACACATCTCAATAAATAGAGGTGAGTGTGCAACATTGAATGGTATGAAGTTTTGATAGAAAAAGAAGGCAATGGTGAGGTCAAGCTCTTCCCGTTTCTCTTTTTGAAAAATCTTGTCCATTGGACCAAGTGAAATTGCTCTTCTTTTTGCTGCTTATCCCCCAATAGAATTGTCAAATGGAAATTTGGTGGTGCCTTTCCTAAAAAATGGAAGGGGGTCTTCATTCTTGGTTTTTCTTGATTTTCCAGCCACATTTGCCATACCAACAGTGAACTCCTTTTCCATTTCTTTCCTCTTTTGTAAAGGAACAACTTTACAAGCTCCAATTCCACAACTTGGTAAAGCCAACAAATGGCCTTTCACACGGTAACATGTGCTTTTGAAAGAAATGTGGCAAAAGTTGCATCTCCATTGCACATTCCCTTCTCCCTTCCCCTTGGTGCTTGTCCCATTCTCTCTTGTGACATATTTCCACAAGGGATATTTCTCAATGCTGTTTTTAGGTCCTCCTCTTCCCTCAACATTACTTGCAGCAGATTCTGATGATATTGGGGGAGGAGGGGCATCTCCAATGGAGACATACTTCCCTTTCCTTTGCCCCCTAACTGCTGCCCTTGATTGAGCCATGAATACTGTAAAAAAAAACAAAACATGCACAAATTTGTAAAAAAATTTCATATACAAACTGCTGTAATAGAAATGCAAAAAAATAGAGATGAAATGGACTTACCTGGTGCTTGAATCTCCTTGCCGAATGCTCCACACCCTTAGCTCCTTGCTCCAAACCCTTAGCTCCTTGCCCACAACTCAATGTATGCAAAACTGAAAGAGAGAAATGGTAAATGACTGATAGAACAACGCTTTTTTATACCCGCGGGTTTCCCTTTTTTGGGATTCGAATCCCAAAATCGCGACACGTTTTGTCCTAACGGGACATGTACGAGATTCGATCATGTCCCGTTAGGACATGACGTGTCCCATTCTGGGATTCGAATCTCCACCGAATCACGTCTGATTTGTGGGATTCAGATACGTAGCCCATTTTTAGCGAATTCGGTTTCATAGCTTTCAACACAATTTGGCGAACATAGCTTTTGAAGTTCTCTTTTTATCTTCTTTTGCTCTGTCCTAAATAGCATTCACTTAACCATTTACGCTTATAGCCTCGTTTCACTAGCACTTTCTATTAAATGAGTTTTTGATATTATTAAGCCTTGTTTTACAACTATAACTAATTTTTCCTTCTTTTATTCCCACGCCCCTTAAGATTACCTAGTCTGCGAACAATGCCACCATAACTGGCCTTATAGTCCTACTTCTAGGCTTCTGAATGATAAGTTCACTACAGTTGCAATGGCAATTTCAGAGAACTAGGAATAATAAGAGAATGATTCATATTCAGATTCATTGTCACCAACCCCCTGACTACCTTTAATTTCAATTAATTAATGGTTTTTGTGTTCAAGATAATTATCAATTAGGATATTTCTAATGTATAAGTAGGTTATTGGAAATTCAAGAGTTGGATTGCTTCTAGATCATCGGTTGTTGTGATTTTTTATTTATATTTTTTATTCTTTTCTTAAGAAACCCTTGAACTAGCAAATTTCCATGATCTCTCTATAGAAATGCCTAGAAAATCATCGTTGCTAAAAATAAGAAGAAAAGAGAGATAATTATAAAGTTTGTATGAAATACATTGCTGGTTTGAATCCTCATAAAGCTAAAGTTATTGCAAATTGCTGTGGTTAGGGTTTGATCTGCACTAATCTCACTGTAAGACTTAATTTTCCAAATTAAGCTGCTCTTTCCTCAAAATACTTGTGATGTAAGTGATATATAAATTTATGTAATTGGACCACATCTCCAGGTAAGTGATTTACTACGTGTCATAGTTATCCCAGCACATCCGGTATACATAAGGGATTTGTACGAGGTTTAATTAACTATTCCAATCCTAACAATTCCATAGTGTTGTTACTCAATTTGGACACCTTGCTTAACTATCACGAATTCATCTTGGGATAGAATGTTGCCATTATGATAAGGTGTTTCCTCTTTTCTCGTTTTCACAATTTCTATTTTTGTCTCCTTGTTCCCATCTTATTTGGTCTAGTGCCATCATACTATAAGTAGTGTATCAAGGTTTCCAATTACATACCTGGTTGATCCACATCTCTTGTAGTCTTTGCTAGGTTTTTGCCAAAGGTAATTGTGGCCCTAGTGAAAGCATTGATCTGTCGATGTATATCCAATTGCTCAGACTCATCAAGGATTGTGTGCTCCAAGCACTCATACAGCACATCTTTGACCTCCGCAAGTTGGTCTTGTTATAGTCGAGCTCTATAATGATAACTTGGGTGTGAAAATTTTATGCGGTTACTAGTGATTATTCTTCTATCTTTAGAGATTATTCGTCTTCTGTAAATTAGCTTTCCACAGATACTAAATAAAAATACAACTGTAATTTCACCAAAATTAATCATAAGAACCAAGAAAATAGCGCGCATAAAAATTTGATGTCGATATTTTTGGACAAAATAGTCCCTTGAAAAACCCTGAAGGGAAAGCTAGTTTTTAGATGAGGGCTTTATTATTAATATTTTAGTTTTTCAGCAATAAATCTGCAATGGAGAAATATAATCTACTTGCCTCTCGTTGGAAAAGCTCTAGCAAAATTATTTCTTCACTTCTGTAAGTCAAATCGACCCTCTGGAAGCTAATTGACCCACTAAAAGCAACTCATCCAACCTTTGGCAATTCACGTTAATTGAAACTAGCTACTCGCACTGCCTCAACCAATTCACATTACCTTTTGGAAATGTGCACTACCTCTAAGAAATTATTTCGGCTAGATAAATTGCCTCCAACAACTCGCTAAAGTCACTTGCACCACCTTAGTCAATTCACGCTGCCTTTTGGTAATTTGGTGTGTGACTTCGACAACTCGCACTGGATAAGCTAACTACTTGCTCTGGAAATTTGTCCTCTCTTCGCAGAAATAAATCAACCTCCTCTTGTCTCTTAGAAACTGGAAGCAACTGCGAAGAATTCTCTCCTGCAAACTTTTCCTCAATCACTACTGCTGAAACCCTCGTTGGTGTTTCCCATGCGATCACTGCGCACTCGCTATCACTGTAAATCTGTTTTCATGAATTGTTCGAATGACCTCTAAAGCCCCATTGATCTCCTCTTATAATCTCTCATTGACAAATCAATGACCACAATCCAATCACAATCGATGGCTAAGATCATATTGACTTCCTCAAATCACTTTTCTAGAAGTCACTAGAGAGAAATTGACTTGTCTTTGTTAATCTTGATTAATCAACCCATTTCCCTATGTTAGACTTAGGAAAATAATTAAAACTGGTTAATTAAATCTAATTAAGACATTTAAGTTAGAAATTTTTATTTTATTTTTATTTATTTATTTTGTTCTGGGTATTGGAGATAATTAATCCACCTATTTTCCTAGCCTCACAGACACCATTTGAGACTAGGGCACTTTTTCGATCTACAAAAACTAACATTGCGTCCAGGAAATACCTAGCTGCATGTATATGACAATGAAGTTGATTGATCCATTTGTTATCAATGATCTCCCAAATAGGCCCATATTTACCTAGCCTATCGTAGGATGCCCATATCTTCTCCTTTGCTTGATCCATAGCCTCATAGATGTAGACCATGACCAATTTTTCCCAATCCACCAACCGTAACACCTTAACAAGCGGCTCGCCAATTTTCACAAGCTTTACTGCTTTCTTCCATAAAGTGTTGTAAAAAATTTCCTTATGGTGTCTTTTCCATCTTGTCTACGAGCCCATGGAGATAAATTCCAATCATCATTGGAAAACACAACATTTTTTGCAAGTTTTGTTGCTGGGAAGTGAGAGATTGCAATGTGAGGAAGTGAGTTGCAAATCTCGTGATGGCAGGCATAATAAGCTCCTATCCCCCAATGTTTTTCCTCATTAGGCTCAATACGTATTTTGTGATACACTTGGCATGATCTACAATGTTCTTTACCCACTTTGCTTTTTTGATGTCCTTAACCATGAGGCCTATGTAATATGCAACACATGAGGCCCAAAATATGGTCCTATATTTGGACTCTAGCATCTTTCCAACAAGAGCATAGTTTGAGGCGTTTTTTGTGATGACTTGCACAACATTTTGCTCCCCCATTGTTGAAAATAGTAGTGAGAAAGGTTCCTTGATTTGTTCCTTAATCAAAGGGACCTCAATGAGTTCTTCCTTAGCATGCTCGAATTCCTATAAGTTAGGAGCTAATTCCTATAAGGTAGGACAAATTCCTAAGATTTAGGATAAGTCCCTACAAATTAGGATGAGTTCCTGAAAGTTAGGACGAGTTATGAAGCAGTTAACTAGTGTGCAAAAGTGGAAGGCCGAGTTCATTGTCATCTAGTGCGAGCTAACTTGGAAAAGGACAAGTGACAAGTCTCTACTTCTAGATTGAGACTTAGGACGAATTGGATGAGCCACTTCAACTCAGTTAACTTCTCAATCACCAGTTCGATTTCTAAAATATTGACTTGCTAGATTTAGCCATTCTAATTGAGGAACGAAGGCACACTTATAATTATTCTTGAGCACAAGTTTATGAGCTTGTGAGCTTGTGAATGAAAAAACATGCAAGAGGAGCTTGTGCGAGTATTGAAGAAGGAAGAATTACCTTGGGAATGCTCTAGGAAATAGGGGCTAATTTCTAAGAAATAGGAGCAGCCCATGCGCTAGGAAATAGGTGCTAATTCCTAAGAAATAGGAGCAGCCTATGCGCTAGGAAACAGGGGCTTATTTCCTAGGATTTGCGCAAGGATTTTGGAGTTCATCTAGGCAAGGCAAGAAGGCATAAAGATCAGGGGTCTTACAAGGTTTTCAAGCTTAGTTCAAGCAGGAAGATCATTGTATTCTTTATTGAAACAATATTGTATTGTAAGAGATCTATTGCTCATTCTTCTTCAATAAGATTCTCAATCGAGCAGAGGGTTTTCCCAGTTGGGTTCCCTAGAAAAATTGTGTTTAATTGTGTATTTATTTCTGTTCCCATTCCGCTACAAAATTAGTAGAGAAATTCTGTGTCTATATGAAAAGAAATTAGTTTCATATTGTTCATATTCGCAGTTGCAGAATTTCGTGGCTTTTCTACACACACTGTCCTAACCATCTCATCCAAAAGCCCAAATAACATGTTTGCATCTTTCATCATGTCAAATGCTTCAATTGATTTCAAAAACATGGTTCCTTGAGGGAAAGAGACATCGATGATAATGCGGGTTTTTCCCTCAGTCCATCCATCTGACATGATGGAACAACCAGTTTTGGTCCATGACTCTTTAAATTCATTTAAATATTCTTCAATTGACAAAACTTCTTTTGCAAAAGAGATCCCCTCAACGCATGCATACTAGGGCCTTTGAGTCCCTTTCCTGCAAATATATCAGTCCCACGTAGCTTGGTAATAAGGCGAGCGGACATCATTTAAGGGGATATCTGCATCATACCACCATTTGACAATGTATTGAAAAACTTCTTTGTATTGCTTTTTTCAATGGGTTTTCAAAGTGGGTTGAGTTAGACTTGGTTGGTAGGCAGTGGCACTAACAGAGGCAGAGGTAGGGCAAAGTGTGAAATAGCTCTTAATGTTCATCCTCTTTTTACCTTTAGCTTGACTCTAGACCCAAGAGGGGGAGGAACATAGTGGAATGTGTCATGGACATTGGTGGAAGGGATAGAGGAGGATTCTTGAATGTTAAAATCAAGACACCCACTTGCTCTCATAGCTTTGGCAAGTCCCCTTTTCCTTGCAATTTCTGCTTTTATAGCCTTTTCCTTAGCCTTCTTCTCCTCAAACTTCTCAATATTTTCAAGGTATTTTACCTGAAAAGACCCTATCACTGGATTTGGTGGTTCACATGGGGATACTTGGCCTCTCATACCAGCAAAATGTCTTTTTGACCTATAAATACAGCCCCCACTTATTTGGTGCTTGCAATATTTGTAGAACATTTTGCGATTGACAACATTACAGTGAAATCATTTAGCATCTTTGGCTTTTGGGGCCATAGCAGATGATGAAATTTCAAATTTGAAGGGAAAAAATATGCAAATATAAAAAATTCAAATACGTAAGATGTAAAACCTACGATAAATTTTAAAACAAAAAAGAGGCAGTTTCAACCTACAAAGAGGGGCTGTTTTTAACTTTTTTAAAGAGAGAAAGCATACATGGGAATGAAAACCATTTGCCAAAGCCTCCTCCAAAAGATGCCGACTCCATTGGATTGCTCCAAATCAACACTAAGATGACAAACAACCTCCAAACTTGCTACTGTTAGGCTGCTGCTACAAAACTCTCTAGGCTCACATATGCTCACAAAAACTCAAAATGGGAGCTGTGAGGCAAATAGAAGGGGATGGCTGCTTTTGTAGGTTAAGGGGGGCTATTTTGGAGGGAAACAGCCCCTGGTTTCCTTCAAAACCACTCCAAAAAATTGCTTGCAGGTCCCATAGTTTGCCACATGTGTTATAGAATTATAGTATGGAATCGCCTAATTGGAGCAGAATCAGCCGGTTCGGCTCGGTTGATATCAGTTAGGAACCAAACCAGCCTCTGGTTCCATAGTTTGCAACAGACGTCTTAGTACAGATCGGCCTAATTTGGAGCGGAACAGGCTGGTTCGGGCTGGTTGGTACTGGTTAGGTACCAAACCAACCGGTTTGGTACCCAACTAGTACCAACCAGTCCCCTAACTGAATTTTTGTGCTGAGTTGATGGTAAAGGGTTGCTGATTGGCTGGTTTGACTTGTTACCGGTTCAAAACTGGTTTTAAAAACTAGGGTTGATATGTATTGCACTTAGTGCCATTTTGATATGTTCACACTTACATGGTATATAGATGATCAAACTTTGCATATTTTGTCTCTAATGGTTTGAAATCTTAAAAATAATTTTTCATTAAAAATTAATTATTTTATGTATTTTTTCAAATATGGTTTATTGAATCTGGTTTGAAACCTGGTTAGATAGGTGGCCTAGTTCAAAACATGGTTCCATTTTTTAAAACTATGCTCCATACATGGATTTTGGAGATTTTAGATGGTCATGTATGATACCATCTTGTTATGTAGATTTTCATAATTTGTCAGATTTGAGGGGTAATGCTTTTGGATTGATATTGTGTTTCGAATGAACACTCCATCCATCATCATGGATACGATGCATAATGGTGAAGCAAGTGGGCTAAGAAGATTTTAAAACAAAGGTGTCAAGATAACCATAAAGGGAATGCCAAAGATTAAGGAGAATATTATTTAATTATCATGGTAAAAATAACTGAAAAATTTGAATTAGTAAAACTTTTAGAATTATTTAAAATAAATTAATTTGGGGTAAAAGATCTTGGAAATAATTTTAAATACATAATTAAGGGACGCTAGAGTTAAATTAAGGGTCATTAATTAAAATATAAAGGTCAAAACCATCTCAACATGATAAAAACCCTTCCTTTGTTTCAGAAATTTATATTAATTTATGAATATGTGTGTTGGTGGTGGTGTCTATATTATTTGGGGGAGAAATGAATATATATTATAATTATATAATATATATATATCTATATATATATTCTTTTATGTGGTTCTTGGAGCCCAAAGATTGGTGGCTGTCTACGAAATATTTGTTCCAAGTAGATCCACCTAAAGTGATCACTTCTTGCTGGCTCAACCATGTAGCCTGACCCTGAGAGTGTCAAGAGAATTGAACTTGTGACCTCTCAATAGCGAAGGTGTTAATTTTATGTATGTTCTATGCTTAGAGCAATCTATTTCAATTTTCACAGTTAGCTCAATATCTTTTCCAGATTAGCAATCACATCAGCATTAAAGTAAATTGCAGATAGAACATAAACATAAATCGTAGAAGACAAGCGAAGACAAGAGCACACAAGATGTGGCACTAGCCAGGGACAAACCCCAATGTGGGGAAACCCTTGATCAATTCTTCTTATATGTTCTTCAATAGTTCAGCGGAGAGAGAGAGAGATAGTACGTTTACAACAGAAATCAACACTTTGACTTATCTAGATAAGAGCAGAGATTATCTCTAAGAAGATGATACATGAAATCAGTTGAAGACATGCTTCTTCAATTGATTCTCCAAGGTGACTCCTTCACCTATCGTTGTGCTGCATTTTGTCATCATGCTGCACCTCACCGCGCTGCACCCATCATCACTATGTTGCATCTCATTACGCTTCATTAATCATGACCGTACCCATCACTATATTGCATTATGTGCCATTGCTACACCATGTTGCCGTACTGACCTATGCTCTCGCTGCACCTTGCTTGCTTGTTGTCCCTGACATGCTTGTTGTCCTTAGCATGCTAGCTGTCCCTTGCATGCTAGCTGTAACATTGCATGCTTGGTGTATTTGCTGTTAAGTACCATACAACTGTCCCAATGTTAGTTAGTTGTCCCTTGCATGCTGCTCTCCTTCGGAGGCGGATGCTCTGACAGTTCTCGGCAGTTCCAGCAATTCCGACTGTTCCCAATAGTTTCGATAGTTCCCAGCAGTTTCGACATTTCCCGACTGTTCCCCTGCTCAAAAGCAAATGTCTCCTCTAGATTCTCCTTTGGATGGTGTGGATCGATGAATTGTAATGGGGGATCTAAAGGTTACAAGGGAGTGGACTCTGAAAGGGGTTCAGGGGGAGGAGTTGGGAAGACAGTGGAATTAATAACATTGTCAATGGGGTTGAATTGTGAGACAATAGGGGAGGGTACACATGAAGAGGAGGAAGGCCTGGAAGGACAAGGCTCCATATGCATACAAACATCATTAACTAAAGCAGAGAGGGGGCAAGAAGAGACACATGTATCAACAAAGGAAGTAGCTCGATCCATAGCTTGTGATTCTGCACGTTCATCCTTTGAATCTCCCTTTGAGAGCTCATTTCCCATGTTTGGAGGTGCTTGAGATGGAGTGTGTTCCTCCTAATGGCCCAACTTGTTTTCCTCCAGAATCTCGTCCAAACCTTCATCAATCTGTAAGCCTTATGAATTGCCAACTTGCTGCATGCCAGGCCCTTTCCCCCCAATAACTTAGTGGACAATCGTTTACAAGATGGCCTTGGAGGTGACAATGCCCACACCGAAAAGGTAATTCTTCATAGTCAATCTGCTACAAATAATTATATCCCCTTAAAGTGAGGGAGATATCAGGAAGTAAGCCTTCTTGAGGATCCAAATTGACCAGAATTCGAGTAATTTTCTTCACCCTTAAGGTCTTGAATGTCATATTAGCTTCAAGAAACTGTCCCAACTTGTTCTTGATCGCTTGGAACACATCCAGAGTCCAAAGAGGAGGAAGAAGTCCAAGTAAATTTACCCATACCAGGACAATGTCTAGACGTTCGAGGCAGGCGTCAAAGAGTGGGTTCCATCGCTTCAACATGATTGGGGAGGAGTATATTCTCGAATTTCTATCCAAAACCCATGTGACTGCTTCCTTCGATTCAAACTTGAGCATGAACTAGCCACGAACCAAGATATCTACCTCAACAGTTTTCGCTGAGGTATCACCCCATGCCTTATTTATCCATTCATACAAGCCCTCCGTCTGGAATGATCTACCCTTCGCTCTGTGACCAAGACATTCTCGGCCATTTCCATATTTTCCTCGAACTGAATGTCCTCTCCCAATACCAAGTTGCGGTCTTCAAGTTTTGGTTGTATACGTTTTCCTTTTTTTCTCTTAACCCCAGCGCTGTGTGGCCCGCTTCCTTGTGTCCTAACTACTTTATCAACCAACCTTCTTATTTGCTTGCTTCTCGACCTTTCCATGCCTAGGGTTTCCATCCACTGCCAATTTTTCCTCAAGGGGAGAGATTCTTGTACCTGTGCTTGTGACCCACATATGCCTCCGTCCATCACCCTGACAATCTGCTTGAGGCTCTCAAGGGTTTCGCTTGAAATGGCCGTAGAAGGAGGTACCCATGAAACAAAGGGGAAAAACTGTCACACTAGGCTTAAACCAACACTATTTTGAACCACATCCACAAAAGTTCCATATAATGAAAACCCTGGTCTTCGGACATTGTAAACCCTAAGCAAAAAGAAACGTTTTTGCAACTAAGCTTGAAGGAGAAAATAGAGGCCGACCGTTTGGAGGAGATGCTTCAGATTGCCTAGGAAGAGGATACTAACAAGGGTTTTCCAACCCATCATCCACCATCAACACCTCATCTTGACCAAAACTTTGATCTTGATTCATCTTCCCACAGTCCAAAGCGCTAGAAACCCCAAGATTTGCCTAGGATGTTGACACATCGGTAGTGTTAAACACACATGGGAGCAAGATCAATAGGAAAGATAAATCATGTGAGTACATATTTTTTATTAACAGGAGATATACATTTATAGTACATTGTTGTGATCGTTGGCATTCACATCCCAAGGTCTCTTGGACTCCTTTTGTCCATTCGGCTTCCACACTAACCCATTGAGGATTAGGTGTCTAACATTCCCCCCCTTAATCCGAAGGGTTATGTATGAGTCCAAGAAGAGAGATGTAATACAAAATGTGCAAAAATGCATGGCAGCACTAGGCTGAATGTGCTCTATGAAATGTTCGTATAAAGGGCGGTGGTTTAAGGATGACCACCAACACTGGAACGCTTAGTGCAGTTCCCGGAACTCTTCCAAACTGGCAAGAAACTGAAGTTTTATGCTAGAGGAAGTGATCCTATTGTTTTAAAGAGGGAAACCTTCATTCATAAAAGGGAGGTCTCACCCCGCATAAAAGGTAAAAATTCAACCTGAAAAGGGAAGTCTCAACCTGTGATGGTTTAAGGATGACCAACAACTCTGGAATGCTTAATGCAATTCCTGGAACTCTTCCAAAATTGGCAAGAAGCTGGAGTTCCAAAACTGGCAAGAAGCTGGAGTCTTCTGCTAGAGGAAGTGTTCTCAATTTTGTTCGTGGAATTCTTCCAAAGCTGGCAAGAAGATGAAGTCTTCTGCTAGAGGAAGTGTTCTCAATTTTGTTCCTGGAATTCTTCCAAAGCTGGCAAGAAGCTGAAGTCTTCTGCTAGAGGAAGTGTCCTAGATTGCCAATTGAAGGCATGTTCAC